>JAMKCH010008106.1:0-29691 GCA_023653785.1 Ophioderma brevispina
TCAACCAAATCAGATTTACAGAAGGTATGCAAACCCGCCAGAAAACCTAAAAGATCACAAGGTCAACACACGCGATATGGCTTTTTCGGGGATATGAAGCCAGGACTGCAGTTGGGAAGCAATGGCAAAATCAGCTACACCTAGGACTAGGAGGTACGATGGTGCCAATTTTCAAATATGTTTTATAGATATTATTTGGTGTGACAACAATAAATTAAAACTTCAAACCTCACTACCGAAACATGCCAGCAGAAATCCTATCCATACACCCTGATGTGGAGGTGTGGTCACTGGATATAACACTATTGTTTATTCGTAAAGAGAAACATGGACTTTTAATTAGTGTATTGACAATAACCACTAGCTTGACCTAGGGAAGCCAAGTCATAATACAACCCTAGGGAAATATACTTTAGTAGCTAGTCTATAGTATACTTTTGCCCCACAAATGGTGTATTATGTAAGTAGCAAAGAATGGGTCCACATTCCCCCTCATAGTGAACAGGGTATACCTTTGCAGCTAAAATATAAAACAATGTTTTGGGTTTCTAGTCCTGCCACAATCATTATATAGTGCACTTGGGCAAGGCCTTTTCCCCTTTGCCTCGTCCTGTCTCTCTCCACCCAGATGCAGTGTGACTCCTGGAAGCTGCTAGGGATATTGTCAATAGGCCACTGCCAAGGCATGTTACATCAACGGCATACTCTTAATGACGCGGAAATAAATGTAACCATTTTGTACTAGGCGCGATAAAATGTCTACATTTGTCTATTATTTCTTGTATACTTATCTTCTTTGCAACCTCCTGAGACTAGAGTGACAACCTCGTAGACCTAGAACTGTTACGTGGTACTTGCTGTTATTTTTAATTCGAGTCATCGTCTATCAAATTTTGAGCAAAAGTTATGAATTATAATGCAGATTTTTATTTCATTTCCTGATAACAAAATGGATACCTTTTGAGTTGACAGTGTGTATCACTGGTATGTCAGCTATGAAATGGGAATCTTTACCCTAATAAACATCCTAATATTGAAAGATTTGACTCCAATTTAAGAGAATAAGTCCTCATACGAATGACCGACTTACTCCCTGGGTACTTATTAAGCCGGTCCAACAAATTTTGGAAAAGAAATTGAAAACTGAACATGGACAACTTCAAGTAAAATAATAATTTACTATTCAATAAATTCATGCTGGCCTTTTTCAAATTTCAAGGTGTGAAAAAGCAAGCAAAATCATGGCCACATTCAAATACCAACCACCACACAGTATTTGGACCCATCCACTTGCGCACAGCTAACACATTATCCATGCTTGCATGTACACATTATCCAAGCTATGTCAAAGGTCAAGCATGTAATACCAGCACCGGTCCAAGGTCTCGCAAACTCGGTGCCCAAAACAACAACATCAACGGATCTCAACTAAGAGAGGACATATGTTTGGTGATAAGAAATAGCATAATACCACAAAATTTCAACCACCAGGTACTTTATTTTTGGAACAATACATTAAAGGAAATTATTTATGGTTACTAGAAACAAGAAGTGAAGCTAAACACATTTGTGTTGAATGGTTTACCACGAGTCTGAGAAAAAGTGCACAGTTTTGCTGGCCATTACTTAAGATTTTGAAAGGAAGCACGGGCAACCACTATGTATTATAATTACAACTCGGGAACTCGGGGGCCATCCGCTTTAAGTAAACATAATTTAATGATGAAATTTGACCAACACGATGTATGTGCACCCTATTACAATCATGCAACCAACTACCTAAAGAATTTTTCATCATTCACGAAGATTAAACATTACCACGATGGACACTCGCCTCGCCTCAATGTTCAAGGCGAATTAATCCAAACCCAGTCCACAAGACGATAACTCTGCCATGTGACTAGGCCGATGGTGATCTGCTATTGTTTCGCACTAACCAGTCTTACTATCTGCACCCCACATTTTACTTGGTAATCTCTTGGGTTTAGCATTATAAACCTGGTCATTTGGATCACAACCATGTTTGTATTTCCTTGCCGTGCGGGCCCCATGAAATTTTCTTTACACCCAACTGGGGAAAAACTGGGTAACTGTTGCCAACTGCCTATTCAAGCCCCTGACTCTGACCTATTTTCTGGGGTGTCTCCCTTCATACAATCCTTACACAACAAGAACCTCAGAGCCTGTCTTATCAGCCATCTTAACGCTTGGCCTGAAGTCAACTGACAGAAGTTGTTTTTACATCGTCCTTGCTTAGGTTATCCCACTGTCATACTTGGTATCGAGTATGACCCATGAGTGCATACCAACAAGTGGTAAAACAGGAATTTAATCGTACAACTCCCCAGATTACAATAAAAATACAAAAATTAAATTCTAACGGTGTCGTCCCAAATGTTAGTCCCTGCATGCCAAGGCGTGTTAACTACAACTGAGTAAAGCCCGTTGGATACGGACGCGATTGTATTCACTGCGTGAAATCCGGCGATTTTTTGTCTCGCGAAGGTCAGTGATTTATCGCGCAAGTCTGCGAGACCCGCCCGCGATTCCAGATTTTTCCCTCGCTCAGCGGGACAGCGAGACGAGTTCAGCGGGAATCGCTAAGTTAAAATGGCTTTTAACATTTGGCGTATTCTCGCTGACGATTTTTTTAAACGTTCTTCCAATCGGAATTCTTTCATTTGGCCCACTTAGTGCAGTCCCAAGGTCAACATCCCCCAATCGATTTGGTAAAAATGCACATGCATCATGGCGAAACTGAGTGATCCGATCAAATAGAGAGGTGGCAAAATAACCCCCACAACCATGACCAAAAGATCGACTACAAGGATATCATTAAGAAAGAATTCTAGGAGATGCTAATATCCTCCACTTTACTAAATTTTGAGGGCTCTAATGGAGGCAAGATGCTTATTATTATAGTTTAAGGCGTATAACCCCACACATGACCCAAAAGATCCGACTACAAGGATATCATTTACGAGAAAAGAATTCGTGGGAGGCGATATCCTCCACCATAAATTTTGAGGGCTATAATGGAGGAAAGAAGCTTATTATTATATTTTAGGCTATGTTCAGACGCTGTACCACTTCGTTGTACCCATCTATGGCTGGACATATTTGACACACCACGGGTTTGGACACGAAAGAAGAAGAAGGCTATGCGTATCAGACTTAAGACATTACCTATTGTAGTTATATGAAATATAATATAAACTTAGTTATATGAAATATAACATATATTTAGGAAATATGAGAAGCAAAAGCCAACCAAAATGAAAAAAACATATTATCCACCGTCAAAGCATAGGATCTAGCACAAGGAGGAACCATCTGGCATAGCAATTGAAATTTCTAGGAAGACTATTTTACCCCAACCTGCCTCAACGTGCATGTGATATTTTCGCAGCAAAACTGCGGGCCAACACTATTCTTGAAAATAATAAAAATGCTTAAAATCACTTGTTACGTTTGCCCGCTATATTCGTGTATACCCGTTGGTACTAAAATGCGAGTTGGAAATAATTCCATTAATATAGCACCAGCCTTATAATTAGGAAACAGAGACCAGCTGGCAATACCATGAGGTTCGAGGGCACATTTCCAGCTTACTGACGCGAGAGAAATAGCACAAAAGATGCGTGAAATCGCTGCGATGCGGGGAAAATCGCGGCGATATCTCGCAGCTGAAAAAATCGCGTCAAGTATCAACCGGGCTTTAGAGCGAGGAGAGAGAGGAGAGAGAGAAGTAAATCTGCCAGCCCTATGCCATGCCATTGGCATGGAGGACTGGGAACAAAATCAAGATCTCAGGTCTGACAGTATTCGAATAAAAGTTGCATACGGCAGGCCTGTTTTGTCATCACTCTACAACACTTACAGTTGGTCCCACGGTAAACAACTTGAGAACGGGTCGGAAACTGTGCGGGGCAAAGGTACAATTACTTGATTATACTGCTAAAAACCTCTTTTGATCAATGATAATGAACGTCAGTATTGTGGAAGGCTGCCGATTCTCATTGCTTTCATTGTAAATGTTCCAGCAATCGGTGAGATTTTCATTACAGTCCAAAAGGGGCATTTCGAGGAAAATGATGATTACTGCTCCTCTGAACTACTGTCATTGCATTGTTCTCTTTATCAGTAACAATGTAGCATGTAATGTTACCAAAATGAATGGTTATTTGAAATCTTTCCAGATCAACTCTGACATGGACTTGGCATGTGTATGGGTTCGTTGCCAAAGCCATGTGCTAATTGCTGCTTTATGCCGGAACCTTGCCTGGAGACAGTTCATGTCATGCACACAAAATCTTATTAATTCCTGGGAATTCAATGTTTAAATCTCATAAATTGATGTCATAAAGACTTAAATGTGCCCCATCACACTCGGGTGTTTCGATTGGGAACCTATTTCCGGTTGTAAACCAGAAAAGAGATTTAAAACTTGGCTCAATAGAAACAGCCGTCCTACTGTATTTTCATGCTTATACCGATGAAAGTTCCACCGGTATTTATCCTGTTTGGGAAGGGATATTGCCAGAGAAATTATCCGGTTAACGCCAATAGAAAACACAGCTTTACGATAGAGTGCACATACCGGCTAAAGACCGGAAATTGACGCCACGTGATCGCAGTAATTGAACCCCGTCCCAGTATGTGCAGCGATGTTGACATAGTAACCAGGGTGTAGCAACGCATTTTGTCAACATCACGATTATTCCTTCACCGTTTTACTTTTTGGTGTGCGATTACATGTCTCTGTAATATACCTGATGTGATAACTTTTCTGCCTATCACGACGTGTGGCTGGGCTTGCAGGAGATAAGTTATCGATGTAATATTCAAAACTAAAAATTGACACTAGAATAAAGGACATTCGCTCTTCCCGCCAACTTTGATCTGACAGTTCGCAAGGTCACGACCACAATACACGCGAGGTGACCTAGTGCAGATGACTTTAGCTGGTTAAAAGTAACAGGCCGTGTGACTGTCTGGTGCATTTTCCGAAAAACGCTGCTCAATAGAAACTTCGCACTATCGGTTTATTCACTATTCAACCGGATATAAATTTTTATACTGGATAAAACCGTCTGATCAATAGAAACACGCTATATGTCAGGGTTTGCCATGGAAATTCAGTTGTGGTGTTAATTTGATTTTTGAGGTTGTTCATCCAAAGTGATTCTTTGCCTTTCCATATCAAATGAAACATGTTAGAGATGACATATAGCATTAAAAATACTGTCAATAAACACAATAATGCCATGCTCAAGATTATAATGTGCCACAATTGAGAATATTGATAGTAGAAAAACTTTATAATCTTTAAACAGCTGAAAACTCTTTAGAAAATGCTGTATGTGTGTGTGTGTGTGTGTGTGTGCAGCACACATGGCATTGTGCATGCGTGCAGACATAGTGTGTAAGGAGTGTTAACATTATATGAACAGGGAATGCATGCATCATGCAAGCATACTATTGTGTGAACCATATTGTTATTTACCTGCCTAGTGCAGTTATTTGTTGTTTTTTTAAATAGGCATTTCATGCGAGAGAATAAGCGCCATGATGATGATGAATTGATTACATTTAAACAATTGCACATGATCAAAAACAATGCAAAAAGCAATCTCAGCTGTAGTCTGTAAACCCCATAAGTCCTCCTCACACCATTGTGAGTGTAATAAAGTTATTTAGAAGAAAATCTAGAGGAAAATGTAATCTTCCTTTAGTATGGAAAAGACAAATTGTTGTGTACTTTTACTGTTGTTTATGGCTTCATAACCCATATTCTTTCTGGATTACTCATTTTTCTTTGACAATGCATTCATGTGTGAATATCTTCTTCTGGTTCAATTCAAATAAGTATAATTCAAAATAAATATATTATCATTGCTAACAATTTTCATTCAGAAAGGTATTCTGCAATTATGTAAGTGGACATGTTTGTGAGGTTTTATTTTCGTGATGAATTTCCGAGTGAACTTAAAACGCGAAAATAAAAACTCACGAAATTAACTTTTCCATTAGATTTGTATTGCATTAATGTCCAATACCGTTGAACTTAAATTCTCGCGGCATTGGCAAAACTGTTAAAATGAAGAAAAATATCTGTACGAGGAAATTTCCACTGATACAGTACGAGACTTAGATCGGTGCTAAAACAGCAGCAGTCAAGGCTTCTTAATCAGCATCCAAAAAGTATGTCCCATCCTGAGGCCTACATATATTGTAGCAGTTCTTGTGACCACCCCCACTATTAACAAGAGATTATTTGTTTTTTGGTTTAGAAAAGCCATCAAAAACTTTCCTTAAGGTTGAATTTTGTGATTTCTAGCACTTTTTGTTCACTAGATATCCTTATTAAGAAAGCTTATTTCCAAATTTAAGTTTCTTAAGGATCTTGCTGTTTGGTGTATCAGTGAGTCCCATACGCCACTGTCTTGCAATTTCTCTCGTTTTACGACAAGAAAATACAAAATTGCAAATAGGATCCTACATTGATATGCTGTAAGTAATTGCATGTAACATGGGATTACGGTAAAAAATAATATCAGGTAAACAATACCTGTTTTACTTATAACTCAAATAAAGAATGTTATTAACAACCCAGTGATATTAGATGAAAAAATAAAAGGCAAGGCCTATTTATGATGCAAAAAAATTTTCAGTAATTTGATGTGTTGAGGTCGAGGATCAGATAACGCCCCTTTAATGCTATCACAATTCAAAGTAGGAGGCAGACATACAGACAGACAAAAAGTACTTACAAAACTAACTAAAGGTCATGATGAAGCATCCAACCCAGAAAAAATAACACCTTTTATATGCACTGATGTGGTTTGACCCACAGAGGCATGAACTCCAACACATACTGATTGGTAGAAAAAAAAAAAACAACATTCAAATATAATTTTAAAAAGACCATTAGTTAATTGAAAAAAAATAAACCCCATAACCTGTTTTTGCCCCGCCATGTACTTTTTCGTGCCTATTAGTGTGACTCAAATCAACAGCTGAGGCAAGATTAATCACGACCCGTTCCCGTCATCTATTATACCTCATCCCCAGGCACCTTCGTCACCTCCATGACTGTATATAGGTGTGGCTTGGGCATGTTGGCCTCTGGGGCATGAGTTTCATCAAGGAGGTAGCAAACTGGATACAGTGACTCATGGAGCAAAATGAAATTTATGAAGGTGGTAGGATAGGAATGGCCGGCATGTATTGACTATAATCGAAATCACAGTCTGCTATCTAAGAAGCAAGGAAAGTATGCACAGTGTGCATTCCATCCCATGCATAGATTTTGATACACTGTCGTCGCCAGTCGCAGGAATTGTCATTATGAACACCCGGCTTAGCTGCGAGAAACCATACAGAAGATTCTTACAGAATGTTGTCGAAAAACACAGCTTTACTTTCGTTTGAGGAATTTAGATACACACCCGGGATATACACACGCGAATAGTTAGAAATTGTACACGAGTAGCACAACCTCTGCGCGGAATGTTAAATCTGTATTTCATGAGTGGATCAAACAAAAGATATCCATGTCTTGTAAACGTGACAAGTAGGGCCTTCCCCCAGGTTTTTCCTTGGGTTTGGTTTCTATTACTTGTTATCACCAAAAATGGCAAGGACTCTCACAACGCGAATTGATATAGAAATGGTGCCGGAGCAACACTCACCGAAGAGAGCCCATTGACATGATTGTATGCTGACGCGCACTTGGGGCAAGAGGCACATTCATTAAAACAGAATTACTTTCATGCGCAGATAAACAAAAATCAAATAATTTTTGTCTATTATGTGAATTGAACAATTTAGAACATGTCTATTCATTGGGGACATTGTGTAATTCATTGCATATATGTGTGATTTAAACCCCAAGTCTACGGCCTTTCATATGCATATCTACATCATAATTCATTTCAATACCAGTGCAGCATTCTAAAAAGCTCTAGCCATCTTCTCCCTATATACTTGTTCGATTCTCAAGTTGGGGGCGACCGTCATGCAGTGTAGGTTTTGCCACCCGAGGAGAAACGCAACGCGTCGAGCCCTTGGAAGCAGATTACGCACCGAACAAAGGCGCACCAATCCAAACGCTGAGCGGAATGCAATAGTCGCGTCCTGACATCATCCCCAAACTCCTATTGATATTTTTAAAGCAATAAAGCCAATGAAATAGCATGATTACATTCATGAATTTCATCAGGTGTAAAATACACAAGTGCTTATTATGCACCTGCATACCTGCCACAGCTGTGGAATAAAATTACCCATGCCTTCCAATTCAAATGTAAACTACTTTCTAAGAACATAGCTTATTACATTTAACAGCTAGTTTTGTAAGGTCCACTGCCAGCAGGCTTATGTTCTTTTTTACAATCCGTGCACACTACACAGAAATATGATATGACCCATACCCCCCCCCCCCCCACCCCCGACTGTGACCCCATGATGTACTTTTTGACAGCCTACCAATCTAAATCTGACATTTTTCCTACTTTCTGTACTATTGATGGCCCACGACATAGATTTGTGATTTGCAAAATGTGGGCTGCGTAATGTAAAATACTATGCTGCATGTAGTCTGCTGTATGCGCATGTTCACAATGGCGCGATCATTTTTATTCATTGTTGTTCGTATCCTTGAACTATTGCAAAATTTAGGTAAAACTCTTGGCCCTACTTTACGCATGGTTTCGTGCAAATATACATAACAGACAGAAAAATCATGAAGAAAGCACCATTGTCTAGATATTTGATATAAAAATATTACCACAACCACCAGGGCACAAAATAAACGAGTGCTAAGGCGATTATCCCTCAGTTTTCACAAAATAGCCCCTGTGAGAATTTGCACTACGACAGGGCTACTTTTTTTTGGCAAGAATTGGCTCAATTAGCCCCACAAGTATTTTTTGTCCCTTGCACCACAAATTTCAAATCTTCTTTTTAAGTTAATACCATGTTCGAAAATAGGCTGTTGAAATGATCCGAATACAAAATACATGGATTTTCATTAAAACATCAATTTTTCATTTTCATTTTAACTTTAAAATAATCAGATGTTATCGCATCTCTCTTACACCAATGAGCCATCAAATCACTTCGCTCATCTACCAACTACAGCCGAGTACTAATTCTGGTAAATCCTTGTGTTATTTTGACAAAATTTGAACACTAAATGATGGCGTGTGATACAAAAACTGGGGCGAAATGCATCTCCAGTGACCTTACTATTTGCTGATGGAGCTTATGACTTCTTCTGACTTTAAGTTTTAATGGTCTCTCGCCCTCATTAACACATAATTTTTATGTTGCATAAGACAGGCTAGGCTAACATAACTAGCACTCATATTATCACTGAGGTTTTACAGGGAATTGGGGGCCTGGGCAGCATTCCAAATAGAAGTAGAGGTCTTGCCTGTAACATCATTTTATATCGATCGATCACAAGTCTTCAATCTCTGATCATTGGTGTTTTTTTCTCTTTGTTTCAAACTGCTGCTGCTGCACTGATTGAATACTAAATAATGATGTTGTAAACATGTTACCAACCCACTTCCTTCAGATTAAGTGACTTTTAAATCAGGGTTTGCGCCTAGTAGGATTTTGGTGTCAAACGACAGGCAGAATTTCACTGGACACAATAAATCAGAATTGAGTAACAAAATGAGGTCCACTTGGACCCCCAATAATTAATAAGCCCCTGAAAGGCATTTTTGTTTTTTCAAATATGTTTCCAAACCTCAAAAGCAATTATAAGACATAATATTCTGCTAAATGCCGGCATTCAAAATAATGCTTATTGTGAGAAAACCAAATTTCACAATATTTTGCAAAAGATATTTATCTATTTTGTATTGTCTGGCAGAAAACCAACTTGTTAACATTAAAATAAGGAAATGTGATACCGGACAGAGGGGGTTACCTCAAAAGTTTCACCAAATAGCACAATAGAAATTAGAAAGTCTTATGCACCATGTATTTGGAAACTGATAAATCCTGATTAGTAGTACTACATACAAACAAAAATTAGGAAGGCTGGTCTCGGGACCACAAAATATTCCACTGGACCAGATAATTCTGAACATTTGGAAATTATGGGGTCCAGTGGACTTTAAGTTAAAAACCTAAGTGGGAACCCTGCTTTAAATGCTCATTCCCCTTTGATAGGAGTCAATATTTCTTAGGTCCAAATTCTATTCCAAACTATTGAAGTTGAACCAAAAATCATGAGCAAATAGCTAATCCTTTAATCTGATCTCACTTGCAAGTCTTTAATCACACTTCAACTTATTTAACAAAATCAACAATACTTAACTCTAAACAAGATTACCATGCAGTTAAATTTCAAGTTGGTGTATATTGATTATAACTCTCTCTCTCTCTCTCTCTCCTCTCTCAGCACTGAGAAAGCACAGGGGCTTCTGGTGTGTGAAAATGGTACATCCCCTTTGAAATTTTAATCATTTTACTACAGCTTATACTGCCATGCCTAATTGGATCCATATTAGGAGAATTTCTAGTTACTATTCATAAACCAGTCAGACAACATACCAATGCTAGGAGTCAAATCTGGTATTGGCTTGATCAGTTGGGGAAAATCAAGAATGCAATTCCATGTAGGCTATACCACGTAAACTTACTCATTTCACAGTGAATGTGAGTCTTAGTAGCTAGTTGCATAATTTTCTCACCTACTGATAGCACATTTCTGACTTTATAGTTGTACACCTAGAGAGTAGATGCGAATTGCTAAAATGTAACAGAAATCTACGTTAGTTCTATAGAATGATGAGTTAAGGACAAACAAGGTTTGATGAATTGCTGATTTGCCCATTTAGGGATTGAAAGGACATTAACTTGCCGATAAAATTAAAAACTACTGAAATAGAGATGAAAACATTAGCATCATTTCTCTGGTATACGGTGGGCACAGTCTCTGTGGCCCAGCGGTAATTCATGCCTAGTGGCGGGGAGGATCTGGTGTTTGAAGTTCCAAAAGTGTAGGCCTATTGTATGATGTGGTAACATGCTTCACCAATATGTGGCAAACCATAGGCTAGTCAGCAATTCAGACAATAATAGTTATAAATTGCCAATGAAATAAAATATTCAATTATTTGCCAGTTCCCATCAAGTTCTCACACAACCTATCAAGAACCTGTTTTGACAATTTTTTTTTGGCAAAAATCTTACACAGGGGTCTGAATCACCTACCAATCTGAAAGTTACATGTCAAATGTTAGTGCACAAATCTAATTGGACACACCAATTTGAGTTCCAAAGGGAAGATGATTTAACGGCTTGGTTTTAGCGCCAAAGGGTGCGATTTTTGATTAATTGTCTGTTTGGAGATGTATGTGTATAGGTGTGTGCCTTCAATGGGTATACTGTTACGACACAGTTCCAGTGGATCGTTGAGAATGGGATATAAACCCAAACAAATAAACCATCTGCCCGTCTGTGGCTGTGCCGAAATCATTGTTTTGATATTACTCATGTTCATGTTTTGCGGATTGACCTAGGCTAGGCCTAGCGAACGTCACCGAAAACAAGTTGCTACCTCATGCATGTCCTTGTTTGTTTGTTTGTTGTTTGTTTGACAAATAAACAAAAACGTGAGGAACTTGAAACCTGGAACAAAAGAGCATGAACTGCTGAACCTGCGTCCCGGAAAATTAATTATTATTTGGAGGAAAAATTTTTGTCTGTAAATAAAGAACTATGAGAATTAAAGGGAAAATTTGGATTAGGTCCCAAGCAAATTTGGCAGTTTTCCGCCCTGTTATTTCTGTACAGTTTGTGCTTATGGAGCGGAAATTCAAAAATTTCCACAATTTGGAGGTGAAGGAGTTGTTTTGGGGTTTGTTTCAAGGTGGGAACCCGGGGGGTCTTACAACAACTTCAAAAGAATGGGGAGGCAGCAGTCGGTACTATACTCTGCTATGTACCGGCAATTACAGTCAGTTTCTCCTAAAGCTTCACTTCTAGGCTTCTATCAGTTGACTCAGTAACCTTATAAACATGGCATGAAAAAGTGTGTTATTTGGGAAACTCCTTCGCAGGAAATTTTCGTATTTGGTGGGAAATTTTGGAATTCGGAAGGAAATTTGCCTTTTGAACACAAAAACATACATTTTGGAAAATTTGTTGGCTAGCTTTCTGAGAAATAAACATTTTTATGCCTGCTTCAACGCAGCCCAAATCTGATCACGTCTTACGTACATTTTTCACATGGAAAAAAAATTCCATTCCAAAATCCAAATACACTGGCAAAATCACTAAAATTAGACCTACGAAGTTATGTGCAATTGCTTTTGTATACACACCCATGCTGTATTATAATATTTGCCTAAATTGTTCTCTCTCAATACAATGAGACCAAATGGCTACAAAATGCATAATACTTAAATTGCTATACAACAAGTCATCCCTCAAGATAACTAGATCCCTCAAATCCAGCTTTACAAATTGTGTAGCTTATCCAGAAAACTCCTCAAGTCACTATTACAAGGTTGACCCCATCATATTCTCCAAATCATGCAGGGCATGCAAAGCACAATTATTCAAAACATTACTTTTTAATAATTTTTACATAACCGACCATGTAATTACGATGTTTTGAATTTGCAGTTCCGAAACAGCACCATTTCAATTTTATTAGGTTACATTTTCAGATCTATGTTATTTGAATTACAACTAATATGCTATCTTTTCCACCATTCCCCCATTTACCCCATTCCCACATTCAAAACAACAAAGTACATTGGACCAATTGAGCCATGCATCACCCATTCATATCATAAAACATTCTACAGTGCCAAACAAATTAACTTAAGATCTTTTTCTTCAAGCCCAGCCATCCTCTTCCAAGCTACCATTTTAGCTGGTTGTCCTCCCTCTATTGTTATCCTCTCCACATCTTAAAAGAGATGAATGCACCTTAAGTATATACCAAGGGAATTTCAGAAGTCTGTAACAGTACAAGTCATTAAGTTGTAAATCCATAATCAATAACTAGCTCATTGAAACCTCATGCAAACCTAATTATGATTACTTAACAAACAAAACACATCCCAAGCCTATTATACCAGGGAATATCAAAACTTGATCAAATTATAACCAAGACCAAATGTACAAACAGTCTTCTAGGGGTAACGTATGTCTTTGGCTTATATTCCAGATAATATTTGAATGAACCCAATAAAATGGTCATTTACTAATGTACTCCAAAATCATGCACTATAATATTATGTAATAACTGGACATTGCCATTTTCTTCCTGAAGTGTGACAATCTAGTTTCTTCTTAAACAATTCTTTGACATTTTGGTTACTCTTGAGGGTTTTACATGAAAGGGAGAGAGATGGATTTGAAAGAGAAAAGTAAAGGGAGGATCTTGGGGGAGAGATAGAGAGAGGGGTGGACAGAATAAAGGGGAATGAGGGCACAATGACAGACAAGACTAGAGAGAGGTACAAGAGATGTACAAAAATGAAATATTTTGTAACACAGAAAATATGATCAAAAATAGCAATATAAGACCAATTCCCAAAGAAATTTTTCAAAGGAATAACAATTTTATGGCAATTATCATAAAATACTGATGCATCGTGATTAATCAACATAATCAACTGATCGCTTTTGTATAGGACACCTGATGGTGGGTACAATCTGGCGGCTCTTTTGATGTGTGCATCTATTTTTTGCCCCAGAGCACTGTCCACTATTCAATGTTTGCTTTCTCTGTGGACCATAAATATAATCCATTCAGACCTAATTCCCAACAACCCTTTTGGCTTTATTTCGTCAGCCATGCAATACAAACCACGTTCACATGGTCACAAAACTCCAAGGGTTTGAAACCTGGAGGTGAAAATTAAATCAAATTATATAGGCTAACTCCACTCCAAGTAGTGTCCACAAATGGCTGAAACTCTGAAATCATCCCCCTGACCATCCTCCTCTGCTTCTCATATCGGAGTGTAGACCGGAAGTCAACATACCGGAAACCGTGGACCTTCACGCGTGATATTCAAACACAGGAATTTTTCAAAAAAGATAAACTTGCAAGGCTTCATCCGCTCACTATCCCACGCGGCACGACACTCCGAAACACTCTGGAGTGTTATCAGAATTTGAGCTTCACTACCAAGTTTTAGGGGGATAAAACCCCGCTTGACACTCGATAAAACTCCAAATGCGTCCACCTGGCACAAAACCCCGATTGACACACCAGAGTTTTAAAACTCCAGAGTTTCAGTCTCCGTATGGACACGACTACAGCCTACCTGGGCCGATAACCTTGACACAACAAATGGCAATTACTTCAGAAATACAAAAATAATCCTCCACCTCTCTTTCCCATATCCCCCTATTTATACCATGACTTCAAATGACTTCAACTGTGTGAAATACTGCAATGTCTAATTAGAATGCAATATTTTGTATGGTAACGTTCAATTAGGCTTATTGCTTACAGAGATTGTGAGTCACATTTCACAAATTTATGAATTTATCATCGGGTAAAAAAAATGGGGTACGAATAAATTATGTCTCAGAGACCCATGTGCATAGCTTTAAATTTCTGCATTTTCTTACAATATTGACCCATTTTCAGAACATATAGTTGCCAGAAAAAAAAAATCAATTTGGTTGTAGAGGGGTAAAAAAGTGGTCCAAGAATTAAAATCCCACATAACACATAGCTTTTGTGACTGACTTTTCTGCCAAATGTTTCTGAGGCCTTAGGTCTCTAATGCTACCATTATTAAGCCCCTTTGTTACCAACAATTTAGTTCACTAAACCACACATCACATTCACTATGATCATGCATGACCAGTTAAGTTTGTTATGATGCTTTAGGGCTACAATCTGTCCAATTTTGGCTTGACACGGACATACCAATGTACAACAATTGTCGCACTATTAAACTGCACATAAAATTGGAGCATTACGCATATGTACAGAGCTGACGTAAACCGATCCAAGTGCAGAAAAGCTTGATATTAGTTTCAATTTCAAACTGGACAAGGTCTATACCGTACCATAGTTAACAGTTTACGTAATTGATATATTAATAACGGAAGTCTTTAATCTACATTATTAATTGCACATCTGGTTTTTCTTCAAATTTCCTGACTGTGTGAGTTTTATAGGGGCAGCTGAATTACATGCATATTTAGGGAAATACGGGGAAATGACCACCAATTAGATTGATCGGTCCTTTACTGCCCCTGTAGTCGTCATTCGCATCACTTCAGCTATTATTCACGACCGACTGGACTGCCAACAATTATGTTCAATGCACCATAGTTGTTTGACACGCACACAAGTTTACACCTACCGTTATCTAATTTTTGAACTTATAAAGTAATTTTGATTTTCAGTTTGTAGGGTTGAATCATACTTGACTTTTGCTGGCATCAGGGGTGTAAGCTATAATTTTCCAACCTAAATTACTTCCCCAATGCTGACTACATCCTCCCAACATTCTAACACAGAGTTACACACTTATCATGTGTCCATCTTGTTAAATTGTACCTGCTAATTGCTACAATTATTTAGCTTTTAAAATATTATAACAATTTAAATATAGGCCTATATCTTATCCAAGGGGAATAAAATGATGAACCTTATCTTTGAAGCATATTATAGCTAAAAATATGGAACTGTTCCATCTCTGGCTAACATACAAAAGAATTGGGGCTAGATTATTACCGGTACTAACTTGAAGGGAAAAAATATCCATTATATGGCCAAGTTCAATTGAAAAACACAAATAAATCTTTTATTGCATCACGCCCCCTTCCATAAGTTCCATTAGCTAAAAGAAATTATTTTATTGTTACATTAGAACAGTAATTTATCAATTGATGGATGGATGACAGTAACCAACTGTCATTTTCTGTCTGAAGCAAGGGCTATTGTCTTTATAGATCATGGTCTGAATTTTTATTCAACGTTTTCTCCCTTGCATGGAACATTTATCACCAAAATCCAACTAATTACACATTTTGAGTTAAATTGGTCTAGCAATTTGGATAGTTGAAGCAAAATGTAGGCCTATACTGTAGTAGCCCATACTGGACAGTGTGTGTTAAATAATGTGGTCGACCACATTTGGAGACATTTTTGCTCATAACATTAACATTTAAAAGGAAACATTTCCTGGGCCTTAAAATTCACTGGGTATGGTAAAGAGAAAAAAGAGAATTTTCTTCTTGATACCAAAATCTCAATTTTTATGGAGTAAAGTGGGGAACAAGATTGTCAATCGGGTCACCCACCTTTAAATTCTAAAATCTGACACGGACTGATATTGCTTTAGACTGGCAATCAAAACAATTCAGTGTAGTTTCCTTACACAGTGAGTGTAGTCATGAATATAAAATCAATTAACTTGACATGACCTTACTGTATTAATGTACCATAAATTTTATCATAAAATTTGTCATAGAATTATTGTCTACTAAATTGATTTTGATGTTAACAACCTTTTAAATGAGTAATGAAAGAAAGATCGATAATGTGAAAAGAGAGTGAAGCCGCCACAATCAGTAAAATATCAAACCATATGAATTATTCACATCGATTCGATGGATATTCTGAACCTTTCTAAGGGAGTTTTTTCTGGGACATGTTGTAGGTCAAAAATTGCATGAGCACTGATGATGAATGACATAAACTGTTTCATTTTTTTTGACATATTTATTGCTAATTAGGCAAATAAACAAAGGGTCAATCACTGGTAAAGTGTATTCCAATCAAGTTGACACTGATATTCTGAACCTTTATAAGGGGTCTTTTTTTCTGGGACACCTTGTAGGTCAAAAATTGCATGGGCACTGATGATGAATGACATAGTTATTGTTAGATTAGGCAAATAAACAAAGGGTCAATCACTGGTAAAGTGTGTTCTAATCAAGGCGACACATTGACACCCTACCTTGTTTCCATCCTAAAAATAACAACAGCATCACATTGAGCAATTGCAGCAGGTCACGTCCAACCTTACTCAGATGGATTTTCAGTACTGGTAAACCACACTTTTTCTTGACAAATCCAATTGCAATGCAGTGCATGACCCCCTATGGTGGTTGGCATTTTGTACAAAACCATGAAAGTTTCTCTGTGGAATACTAGTACATACATGGACAGTTTACTCATTCTTCTCTTTTTACAAAGTCATAATTCAAAGACTTGGACAACATTCTCATTTCTAAAGCCAAATTTTAAGGTGAATTCTGCCTCAATGCCATATCCAGAAAAATGTGGGAGCACAAGGTGCAGTTTCAAGAAATTTTCCAAAAATGCATCAGGATCACTTATGGACGTCATTCTTTTTATGCCTCGTGTTGCCACTATGATGAGACTTTGACCCGCAGATCTGGTCCTGGACCATATTTTCAACTCGTCTCATAGCAGCACTATTCATGATTATGTGTGTGCTTTATTCCATTAAGTATTAAAAAATAGCGATGTTCTGCCAGATCGGTGTGCGTGGTGTGCGTCTGTAGGCGCTTGTCTTGTAATCCGAAAGTCGTGGGTTTGATTCCTACTCCAGGCATAAAATTTTACTTCATTATTTTTTTATCTTGGGGTTAGAGATTGCAATGAAACTGTCAGAGTTGGCGACTGTAGCAAACATGAGATAATTTAACCGCTTCTGGTCCTGGACCATAATATCAAGGCAGAATCTCACACGTGCATTCATACCACAGCAGAATGGCAGAATATTAAATAAAAAATTCCCTTTAAAATAGTTCAAATGCACTATCAACAACCAACTTACAATAGGTACCATACCAAACTTTTTTGTTGCATATTTTGAACAATTTACAGCAGAGCCACCAACTTTTCCAGGACAGCTATTCACCGACACTTACTCAACTAAACCCATAAATCCCAGCAAATAACTGCAAATTATACACAATCTATCATTCTATCCAAATTCGAAGCTTGTCCCATTGAGTCTTCGTAGCCAAATGTAGTGGTACAAAAGGAGAGGATTTAGGAATGCAGCATGCCTAAATGCACAGCAATTCTTCCTGTCTGTGGAAGCTTACCGTGCACTTCTACGCACTGATTGTTGCCTGTTGACACGAGTGTCATACATACAAAATGCCATTTCATCTATCACGTAAGACACGTATTGTACTGCAACTTACTGGGTAGAACATGGAGATCTAACATATACCATGTATTGCCACAAATACCTTGTTTGAAACATGGTTTCTCATTCAATCATACATGTGATTTCCAAATGTAACATTTCATTCAGCAATGTTAGATAATGGGCCTGTTTAGTAATGTCAAAATATGAAGGATCATAAATCGCATATAAAGGGACACAATGGCAAGAAAAAATAATCAGACATAATGAAATGGACCCTTACTGAAATCACTTCCACAAATTTAAAAATAATTTGGGTGTTTATATTTTGTAAAAAGGGGAAAAGGAACTAATATTATTTTCCTTGTAAGCTTCACTTCTCAACCAAGGATGCGGACATTACTGCCAGCATTTTATCAAACTTGAAAAGCATGTTGTCATCAGCTTACAGACCATTGCTATTGTATATTATGCTAATCCTGGCTAACTCACCTTTCACTTGTCAGATCAATATCTTAAGAGAAGCATGAAGTACAATGTCTGAATTGCCAGCGACTGCCACCACCTCTTGCTGTTTTTACTGTTTTTTATTTTACGGAATGTAAACACACAAATTGTTTTCAAATTTGTGCAAGTGATTTCAGTAAGGGTCTATTTCATTATGTCTGAATATTTTTTATGCCATTGTGGCCCTTTAATGCTACAATATTAATCACATCTTCTCCCGTCTGGCAAAATTTTAAATACCTTCTCCTTAACTGACACATTCTCTTTTTAATACCAAGCTTTAGATTAATTCCTTTTTATTGGGGCTGTAACTTAAGCTCATAAAATGCATGACTTCACATGCACTTTTAACATTTTTTTTTTGAGTCAAATAAATTAAACCTTACAATTTTACACTGCAGTGTAATTTTGATGATGCTTGCTTCCCCATCCACAATACAGGTAAAATGCCATAGTTCTAGTAATTCTTCACAGAACTTCTGACAAAATACCCCAGGCATCAAAGTTTGAGCTAAATAGTAAGTTAGTATTTTGTCCAAGATTTCCAAAACAAATTTCCGGTAATTTAATGATCTTGGCCAAAACTCCAAATAATGAACCGTGGCCAAAACTAATGTGGGCAATGGTTACCATTTACAACGTCCACTGCTTTCACTGTGAAGGCCAGAATGCCAACACAATATTTTGCTCTGTCCTCAATAAACTCCAATTTCACATTACAGGCATAAAACCCAAGCAAGCTAATTATCTTAAATTCCAAACTAATTCATTATTGTCAGAGAGACAACAGCTCCACGGATGACCTGAACCCCAGTGCTGGATGCAGAACGACTGTGACAACAAGTTAATTATGTAGCTGGAGTTTTTCACTAAAATTTACTAATTTTCTTTGGGCTACACTTTTACTAGTGCATTGTTTTCCACTTGTGTCATAATTTTCTCTTCAAATCCAAATGAAGTTTGAACTTGGAAACAGGACTTTATTTTAATTTTTTTGGTAGGCTCTCGTATCTAAACAAAAATTTATCATACACAAATAATAAGAGTGGGTTAGTGCACGTACACACCAGTAGATGAAGGGCAGAGTTGTGTAGTGCGTGTGACAGCTAATACATCATTTGCCCGTGGACTAAATTACGGTGGACAGATAGACAATTTTAAAAAACAACAAATGACCAAATATGATACAATACATAGCTAGCAGCTTATATCAATAAATGGACCATTAGAGTCAACAGTTGCTAACGGTGAAAATGTAGTGCTTGCCTCACTGTCCATTTTTTACCGACGGTCGACGGACAAATTAGTGCGGTAATGGAAATGGACTGTCCACGGGGATGAACAATACTCATTAGTAATTCACTGGTTACTGCAATCTGGCCTATTTTTATCTGATGTTTTCTATCGGAAAGTTGTGGCCATTTTGTAGAGAAAGGTTCGGCTTTTTTAGAAACAAAATCTACAAAGGCCAAGGCTGTTACATTTCATAGCAATCTTTTGTTGTGGTATCTCTATTCAATATACTCACTTTTAAATTGCCTTGGGAGAATCAATTTTGTTTCACAGAAAGATGACCTTAATTAAAATTAGCTTGATGGATTTGATTAAGTGGTCGTTCCATCTTTTGTAATTAATACTAATTACAAATAAAAATACCAACAGTGACCATTCCATAACTATAGAAAAGGCTACCATCAAGTTGTTTGTTGATTTGTTTTGGTTTTTCACCAAGCCGTTTTCTCAAAAACGTTTTTAATTTTGATTAATACAGAAATAACAGAATGTTAAAGGAATGTAGGGTAATTAAAATAAAACCAATATTCTTGAAGGATTTGGCTTCTCTGTGTGTTTATGTGCATGCATGTGTGTATGTGTGCGTGTGCACTTGGTGTATTCATGCACATACTGGACATGGGAATGATGGCACGGGTACCAACTTCCAAGCAGTGTGCAAATTCCCCTGTTTAGCATAGCAAAATGCCACCCATTTTGAAGTAACTGCTACACAAATTTTGGCTTGTATAGCATTTTTTTACAATGCTAAATACAAAATCCATCCCATTTATGATAAAATTGTCAAAAACTGCTATACAAAATTTTCGAAGGAATTTGCACACTGCTTCCAAGTCATACAGAAAACTTGCCATGCATGGGGACCTAGTGCAAAGTGAAAAAAAATCTTTTGGGCAATGTTAACCAAGTCATTCCCAGGTTATACCATTTATCTTTGGAAACGGTCAACTTGTTATCACTCAATAAGGACAGCAGTTCCCACATGTGTACATGTATGAGGTGTATGCTTAAAGAGAAACAAAGACATTTCCAGAAAGAAACGCCCTCTAAATTTTTCGAACCTGCGTTTTTTTGCATATATGGAATGCTTACCAAGTCACACATGAAGTGAATACACCATCTTTATGTAATATGATGATTTAGTATTTTCTCTTGTGCACAACAGAAAATCAAAGCACGGTTTTCTATAGGGACAATTACAATAGCGTGGGCAAGTTCAAAACAAAGTTTGCCGTTTTCTTTTGTACTTGTTTGTCCAATACACCTTCAAAACGTTATCGGTAGGTGGTCTACAACCTACAACCAATTTATGAGAAATTTGCATTCTCAAAAAAATCTCCTGTCACTTAAAATGTTTCATGCTGCAAAATCACTCAAGATTAAAGGTGCGTGTTCCGATCGTCTTTGGGACCCCCCTGATTTACCCAGAAGTAGTATCGACTTTGATCAGATGAAAGGCCATATTTTTCTCATTGTTGTCCTGAAATTTGAGCCCTCAAATCCATTTCATTCCCAAGATATAAACAAAAAAAAACGCTGTCTTAGTGGTTTAAACCATATTATTAGCACAGTATTGAATAGCGCTTTGCAACATGCATTATTGCGTCTACCATCAAAATCGCAAGTTTGTTTCCCACGGTACATGATGAGGTGTATGTGCAAGTGCCAGGCTATCATATCAAGTAGAGAACACAATACACATAAATCGGAACAAGCACCTTTAAGCAACTTTTTACATTAATCTATCCAAACTGTTTGTAAAACTGAATCACTGATTATTCCCATACTAAGGTAAAATGTCAGAACATTACCTACTTTCAGTACTCTCACCAGCCAGTAGATTTGTCAGATGTACAGTGTTAATTACACTTCATTACAGGAATGTTTAGCACTTGAGTGAGAAACCTCAGTTAATTGCCTTGGATAAGCGTATTTAATTAATCTAATTACATCAGCTTACTTCCTCATTTCTTCATTTCAGCCCCCACTGTAGGATTATTGATTCACTGACTCAACATAAATGGATACCCCACAATAGAGACAGGCATGCAGCCCACGATATTTTTAAACTGGTCAGTTTTTATGAAACTTAAAAAAAAATTATTAATTATCACTTCACACATTTCATGCACAAGATTAGGTACAGTACTTAATGTACATTAATTATTGTAATTTTGCTGTACTGTAATTCCTGCACACAACACCACCACCACATTTACGCATTTTACAGGCACATATTGGTATTTTTGTTTCAAATGACAATATGTGGGACAGTGGGTGACCCGATCATGGTCTAAATTTTTATGTTTTCTCCATCATGTTGAAACATAAATAACCAAAAACATATTGAAATTTTTAGTAAAATTGGTGCAGCTGTTTGGAAAGTAGAAGAAAAAACACGGACAGCATACGTTAATTAAATGGTCGACCCCATTTCAAGGTACGTTTGTGTTTTTAACATCAAAAGAAAACATTTCCTGGTAGATGTTGTCCATTGGGTCACCCACCTTTCAATAGTGTTGTTTTTATTTATTATGCTAAAATAACTAGATGAGTTGCTTTTTTTATAAATGAGACCATGCCTGAATCCATCATGCACAGAAGAAATATTCAAGGAGAGAGTGGGAACCACTATAATTTTAAATGTCCGAGAAACTTTATAAAATAAAATGGAATGTGTGTTTTTTTTTAATGGAAGCAAAAGGGGGGGGGGGCAG
Organism: Ophioderma brevispina; assembly: GCA_023653785.1. NCBI lineage: Eukaryota > Metazoa > Echinodermata > Ophiuroidea > Amphilepidida > Ophiodermatidae > Ophioderma > Ophioderma brevispina. The sequence goes on from JAMKCH010008106.1 coordinate 22,655, forward strand.
GCATATTTTTCCACCGAAAAGGTTAAATAGTTCCATTCCCCTGCACGGCATAAATAATGACCACTTAATTCACTCTCGATATGGAGTGAATGAAATTGCTGACAATTTAGTGCTGCATGCTTATAGTTTGAGTAATAATTTCTTGGCCACGGCACACATGCGCATTGCTTGTGTGTGAACTGCGTCTACGTGCATACCAGTGATGCGCCGTTTTGGTGGCGAAGCAGGCGTACTAGTAGTAACATGGCCAAGAAATTTCCAGTGCCTTGATCACTGAACCTTTTTTTCTGGATATTGCGCTTTACAAGAAGTGCACATGTATAAATTATACTGCCCCAGGGTTGTAGCTAGCACATTTTTATGGTGGGTGTTATTTGCTGAAAATTTGACATATTTAAGACGTTTGTGCCTAAAGTTGTCAATATTTGCATAAAAATGATTAAAATTGTGCATTTTTTGCTCTTTGGTTGGTGGGCTCTAGAGTTACAATTGGTGTTTAGGGGTGGGGTCTCTGAAGCTGAGTGGGCTCTGAAGCTGTTGTGGGCTCGAGCTGAGTGGTGGCTTCCTGCCGCCACCACCGCCCACTGTAGCTACATCCCTGACTCCAACTATAGTCTAACCCCATAGCTCATTAGGGAGAATATTCTAACAGCCCAGTAAGTGAGAAAAACATCTACATAATTAGATTCAAGACCTCACACTATTAAAATGTGTGCAAATGGGATGAAAAGCAGGGAAGTTCACTTCAATTTTGTCCAGACCTAAAAATGGTATTATTCCCTATTGGACTGTGCCTTCTCAGTAAAATTGTAAAATGACAACCCTCATGCCCTAATAGTTTTTGAAATAACCAAAATGTGAATTGCATACACAGTTAGCTTGTAGTTGCTTCTCTGCACAATGTGCATGTTACTGTCCAACTCTACTAATATAGTGTGTTGGACAGAATCCGAGCGCACACTCGTATATTATACAGCCAATGAACAATCAATGATGTCTAACTTTCACGCAAGTCTTAACATGCTATAACGCAGTAAAGCCACATCAGTTAATCAGGACGTAAAGTCGGCTTGCATGATACACATGCAACCAAGTTGCTAGTCCCGTCCTGTGACCTTCAGGCATTGGTTATCTTTTTCAAAACATTTGGACTTATCATTTCACTGCCTCGAAGTCCCAGTGTTCACGGGCGTTAAAGACCGTTTACCACGCGTGTGTGCACAGCGACTGTTGAACCACAAACTGCGTCATTTGGGGTACATTAAATCATTTTAAGTCCGCTTAAGTTTCTCACCTTTTGCGTTGTTGGGTATCTTTGACCTTCTTATGCGTAAAGTGTTGGCAACAATCGATTATAAGTTTCTTTAAAAGGAAGCTTTATTTTGAAATACCCACATTTGCAAGTCTTCCCTGGTCTCGCCTCCATCTTTAATTAATGATTAGCGATTGTGGCGTTTGGCTTCAAATCGATTGATGTGTGCATTCGAGAGAAATCGGGCGCATATTAGGCGTATTCTAATTTTTGATGCGAGTAAAAGCAACGGGAAAACAATCGCCTGAAATGTGGCCCAAATACCCCCGCCTACGGCGGTGTGGAAGTACGAGCGTGAATGTTGGTCTCTCACGCATCCCAATTTAGATATTTTTCGCATCTGTGACACGGACCCGACCGTGGGTAAATCCCAAGGGGTAAATACTTCCTGCATGCCGTATTTGGCCGAACCAAACGTTTGAATTATCTCGATATTGACAGTGAAGTTTGTGCTATCGATCAACATTCAGGACTAGACGAAGTACAAGGAAGATTTGGGCCCATAAATTTTGGATTAATTTACCTTGTAGAACTTAGCAATCAACTTGTAAACAACACTATTTTTAAGGTAAGGCTAGTGACAAAATGTATTATGTGGGTGTATCTGTATATCCAGTGCAGCATTGTATTTTGGGCACAATACCACCTTGAATTATTTCTTTTCACTACAAGGATCTTTCCTTCTGCGCAAACCCGTCATGACTAGACGTCACCTATAACGACACATACAAAAGTTACCAGACTATCTAGTCATGATCATAGGACTATACCAAAGTTGCACGCAACGCAAGCTATGAGACATCAACTCCTCAGGGGGGGATCAGGATTTGAAAAACGTCAAAATCCGTGGGGGGGGGGGGGGGGGCTGAAAGGTTAAACTTGTCAAAGGGGTATGATTGTTTGAAAGATTTTTGCAATTACTTGGGAGGCGGCCGGCCAGCCCCTCCTCCCTCCTGATCCGCGCCTGCTCATACTCCTTATTCAGGCTGGACAACTTTTGTCAATAACATGTTAAAAAACCAACAAAAAAAAAAAATAAACCCCCCTCGCAATGTCACAGTGCGTAATTTGCAAATAAATAAGCGTTCATACCCAAAATCCATTCATACTGCGCAAAACAAAGCTTCTTTTGAAATGATTACATCAAATTTCAATAAGGGGCCTATAACTGTAGAAATCATGGTAGTCTTCTCTCGACTATACAAAAAGCATCAGTTGGCCCAGGTTTTGGTGCACAGGGGCCTAAGGAATTTTTAACATTTTACCCATCACCATTTATTAGCTAGCGACAAATCGAAAACCAGATTTTTTGCAAGTGTTGTGGATGCCACTAGCACAATCTCGCAATCTCATGACCATGTCATATGTCCTAGCAGACTAATTAACAGTAACCGTGTACTTGGTGCCTATTGTTTCAGACTTGTTTTATGTGACGGGCTCACTTCTTGACATGCTGATAATGCACCGTGCATGCTACTTCCTCCCCACCAAAATAATCACCGTCATATGTACACATACAAGCAAGAGTATGTACATGTTTATAAGATCATGAGCCCCCGCATGAGCCTGTGTGTTTATAACATCATAGTAAGTAGTACTACTTATGTAATAATTCAGACAAAGAATATGCAGTAAACATTCATACATGTATGTACGACTGTCTGTTCAATTAACTTAGATGTCTGGCTTTTTTATTAATTATTTCAAAAAATACCCAACTTCAATGGTAAATCACGAAAATAAAGTTGTTGGGTATCTTTGACCAAGACGTGTTTTACATTACAAAATGAATGGAACAATTAAACCAAGTTGTCACCCAATGTCTGTTGGGTCCAATGATGAATAACAACTTTTCTTTCGTGATTTTTTTTCGAAAGCGTAATATTTTTTTAAATAATTAATTAAAACCGAACATCTAAGTTAATTGAACAGACAGGTCCCAACAGCGACTCTTGTCACACACGCTGCCATTGAACTCAGTGTAGTTCATGAAACGGGACAGGGGAGCGAGGAAGAGGGAAACCACAAAGGGAGGCGAGACGGCGAAAAGGACCGGCAGGAAATTATGACGCTTGCATGTGTTTCTTACATTACAGGAACATGGATTATTGCGCAGTAAAGTGAGTAAACTATTGCCGGACTTTTTCATTTTCAGAGAATGAGATGAACAATTGTGCTTCCATACACACTCAATGGGAATTCTATTAGACCATTGACTTTCTATGCCAGTGGGACTATGGAACTACACACAGAGGACAGGCATAACATAACAAGGGACTCTGATTTTATGATTGTTCTAAATGGCCTGAAATGAATACCCAGTCCTGCCAGTGGATTCAAGAGAAACAGAAAAACCACGTACAATGATTGACCATGAATCCAACCTGGCGACACACCTAACACGAAGCCACATTCCATTCAGAATACCTTTACTAGGGCTAGGCCACTGTGTTTATCATATGCCGAACTACCGGACATCACCAGCATTAAAAATACGGTATAGACTGTCAATAATATGGGCCAGTAAAACAAAATTCCATGTTATCCTCCATGCTTTACCCCAAATCGACGCAAAATCGCCACGTGAAATCCCCCCAAACACACAACCAGGTTTTAGATTCATTACCTGAACGGTAGTCCAGAATATTACCAATAAAGTTGATAACCCTAGAGAATTCCTGAAGATGAATGCTTTGTAAAGTCCTCTACTTGTCGCCATTTTGATAATGGATAAAAATCAATATGCGAGGGCCAGGCTGCGCTGCGCTGCGCAGTTTGGCAGCTAGCGCTGGCATATGGGAGTTTCTATGCATGCAGTGTGCGTGATGCAGGCCAGAGAGCCAGGCAAGGATGGTCGCCTACGCGGGTTGCAGGTTTGACGTACTGTACGCTTCAATGAGCAAAATCGGCAGTGTGATGCCAGAGCAAAAAATTGCTCTGAAATACGGGTTATTAGCGCCTCCCACCTACCTAAAACGAGTCATCCCTGATTCAGTCACAATTTTGCAAATTTTATGATGTTTATGAGTTGTTATTCAGTTTCATTTACATTTCTCTGCCCGCTTCGGCTTTATGTAGTGAAATTAGTATTGTTATTATGCAATCGAAGATGAGGGCGGAGAGGAATACACAGAAAATGTAGTGATAGCCTCTAGACTGATTTTTATTAAATTGCTTCTCTGAAGAGCCGATATACGAAGCTTGTTTTTGTAACCCCCATAAAAGAAAACTACGAGTAGCACAAAAAAAATGGCATTTGTAAACGTCCATAAGCAAGATTTCAATGTTCTACAATCAGATGTTATTGTATTTTTGGACACTTGGCGTTCGGATCCACTTATGACACATGTACAATTGGTTCAAATACCCAATTCTGACACCAATAACAAAACTGACCGTGGTACTGCTTTGCAGGTCTCACACTCACTGAAAACTTTGACAAAATTTACCCACAGAGGCCAATCAGAAAGACGGAAACCGTCAAAACAAAAACAACACAAAAAAAAAGTAAAATAAACGATATTGGCATGACCGACTCTAATATTTTTCTCCTCCGACGGCAAAAAACTATTTAGGCCTTAGGGAGTGTTCATAAATACTTGGTGGTGGAGGAGGGTGATGGGGGTGGAGCTTCGGACATGTAAAAAAAAAATGTGATCCCTTTTAGGTTCGAACAAACTGTGATCCATACTTTTAGGCCCTAACATTTTTTGCTGTCCCTCCTTATACCTTCCGAAAAAAAAAGCAGCAGCAACATTGCAGAAGTATGTACCGAATCCATATGGGATCCGGGGGGCAATTGTATTCAAAGGTGGATATGATGCGAAAACGCGTAAAAAGGGTCTCTTTTTTCCAACAGGCGATGTACGCGCGTACATTGATTAGGGTGTCAAAAACAGCAAAATATGGAAAAAAGGGTATGTTTTTTCGTAACCCTGAAATTGTGATGTACGCGAGATCACAATCATCAAAAATATTGTAATTTGGAAGTAAAGCAACATGAGCAAAGCCAGATAATTATCAACACAATGCATTGCTTACTTTTTAAGGTAGCACTAACTGACAAAAAGACTTGTTTATGGTCGCTAAAACAGACAAAAATGCTTGTTTAGGGTATATTTTTAGTCGGTGGAAATACTTGTTTAGGGTGCATTTCGGAAGTCCATGTTCACGCATCATAATCCACCTTTGAATACAACTTCCCCCACCCCCGGGATATGGGACCGGTGGGTCCAGCCTTATTCAGAAGTGTGGCACGTACTGACCAGTAAAGGTAAAAATTGCGGGCAGCGGGAGTATGCATAGGAAGGGCGCCTCCCTCCGCGCCAAGCGCGGAATCCTTGCAATATTCGGTTTTCAAGACCGCTTTTTGAATGGAAAAGTTGACGTTCCCCAAAATTGCAAATTGGATAATAAATTAATGATACTTTGTTAAAATTATGTTTTGAATGGATCAAAAATATCCTTAAATATTTTTGACCCCCCATACCGACTGAAAATTGTTTGATCCCCGCCATATACCCCCACCAGAGTATTTATGAACACTCCCTTATCTCAGGATAAGTTTCCTTTTCTCGAAAAGGGAGCCCTATCTCGAGATAAATCTCTGTTAAAGGCTGACTCAGAGATTTCTAAATATAACTTTTATAATATTAATTCAAAATAGTCGAGCTAGAACTAAAGATAGTCACCTAAAATGCTTAAGGGTTTTTTTGGGTCTTGGACAGCAAAAATGATTTTTTTTTTCATATATAAATAAAGTTAAATCTTAATGTAAGTGCTTAACCTTAACACATACGCTGAAGGTTTAAAATAGAATGGAATTTGTTTGGTCGTGTGACCGGTTGCCATGGAAACGGGGGCCATCTTGGAATGCATATTTTACCATATTGGTCGACGCAAAACGCTCTTTCTCAAAAAGTATGACAGCTATCATGCTGTAACAAATTGCAAATGAATACTATGACCAAGACCTTGTGCATAGACCTCTAGTATTTTTTTTTTGTCTGAACCAGAAAAAAATAATTATTGTTTTACATTTTGTGAAAAAAAACCCATCTTACCATTAACTTCCCCTTCATCGAGGTCTATTCACAAGAGTTCTACAACAACAACTTCTGAGCCAAATTTGAAGGCTATACCTCTTATACTTTTTGAGATAATGTGTTTTGCGTGTGAGAACTTTGCAAAAAACGAAATGTTCAAAAACGCACGTCAAAGTTCACATGGTTCTTTAAAAAGCTCAATTAATGTTAAATAATTGATTAATTATTGCAAATTATTTTAATTTTTGAGATAGACTTTGAATTAAACATTAAAATAGACATTTATCAAGGGTTTTGATAACTTTGTATTAAAAAATACAATCATTTGTGTCAGAAATTCGCCAAAGATGTGTTCAGAATGACTCGATAAAACAATAAAATACATAAGAATTAATAATAAAGAAAAACAAAAGAAATGTTATGACGGTTTTCACTCATGTCCTTTGACTAAAACTGCCATAACTACGGAACCGAATATCCGATTTGAGTCAAACTTGAAGCAACAAAAGCTTATATTTCAAGCTAAAACATTAACTGATAAACACAATTTGCCAAATATTAACCCTGTATAACCCTTACTTCCAAAGTTTGAGATGAATCGGATTTTTCGCTTTGATGCATAGTATAGCAGTACCATAGGATACTGTGTATGAAAACGGAAAATCTGATTCATCTCTAAC
>JAMKCH010008107.1:0-57381 GCA_023653785.1 Ophioderma brevispina
TGATGTTTATTATATTTTCTACTAAGAAATCTAGTCATTACTCAAAATGTAACATATAATAAGCTCAGATATGTACTGTAAGCAAACATTATATAAACTTTAGTAAACAACGAACAATTTTAAATTATGACCAGGCAGGAATTAAAGAAATTCTTTTAATATTTCTTAAGTGCTGGCGGTACGTCCTTCTGACGGTAAATGAAAAACGGTAATCTGTGAGTTACATTTTCAATCTGCCTATGATGACTCATATTTCAATCAGAAGTTTAAGCATGTCATCCCTTTGGAATGTTTTAAAAGAAATATCATAAAGTGGGATAGGGAGCTAAAATGCTGTTGCAATTCTGGCATTGTCCAAGCTATGAAGCCTCAACTATGTTTGGCCAATTACAGTTATCATCATAAGGTCGTAACTCAGAGTAAGGGGTCTTTCTGTAAGTAAACAAAGTGTGCACCATTGAGATGTGGTGAAGCGTTATTTTGCTTTGTAGGTAATTGGAAGTAGGACTTGAGTTAAGGCTCATGAGTTTTAAGAATCTGTGAGTGTTACCGATTTTTTTGGTACCAAAACCTCAAAATCACCAAAAAGGAGTTACGTCCTGTTTGTCAACCCTCGATATTACCCAGCCGTTTTCATATAGACTTAGGAAGCAACTTTGTAAGCCAAAAAAACAATTGGTGGGTAATTTGTTGTTGTCACCTTGCCGAAAGGCAGGAAGGACACATAGGGGTCACTTGGTCCACTGTTGTTGGAGAGCAAGTTTTGGGCGAGTTACGGAAACACCAATTGGTCTGTGGCCAGTTACGGACAACACCATTGGTCCTGCTGAGAGTTACGGAAACACCATATTGGTCTGCTGGTGAGTTACGGAAACACCAATTGGTCCTGCGGCCAGTTACGGAAACACCAATTGGTCCTTGCCTGCGAGTCGGGGAACACCAATTGGTCCTGCTGGCGGGTTACAGAAACACCATCCTAGTCCGGCTGGCAGGACAAAATGGATCTTGGACGAGTACCAAATAAACGCCAGATAATCTTATCACAGAAGTTTGGTGAGTAGTGGACGTCGCGCTTTTTGGGGCCTAGGTTCTCAAGAGAGTTATTTATGAAAAGTTCATGTATTGTTGGCAACCATTTTATACATTATTTCTACTGGGTCTGACATCAGAAAAACGATGTGCAATTTTCCGTTGGACCTTAGTGACCCTGACATGAGTACAAGGTCAAAATGGTCATACATCGCCCAAAGTATATCGACTTGGTATCAAAATGTGGCAAATTGCACAGAATATTGAATATGTATTTATTTTGTTACTTGAGCTTCTGTTTTGTTATATGCAACTAGCTATTACAGACAATATATGCATAAATTTGCCGTATTCAGACCTCGTTGGGTGAGTCTGTCCAAAGCAAGAGTTAGGCCTCATGTTTTTGCACAATGTATCGTGAAACCTACACAAAGCCCATTATACCTTGCTATTAATTCCCATGGCTAAGGAAACCAAGTTGTTTTCATGAAAATGTACAAGAGAAAATGGGTTGATTTAGTCTATATCCCTCGTCATACCAAGACTTTTTTGTAACACGGTTTACAAAGGGGGGGTGGTAACCACCCCTAGAGAATTTTGTTATAAAGCACCCGATGCTTATGATTTTGTACAAGTGGATAGTTATGGTCTCCTCTTTCCATTGTACCAAAATAAGTACCAACTAACCTCGTAGGGGCATAAAGTCATTGTGCCGACACAATTGGCATTTCCATGGAATATAGGCGAACATCCAATTTTGCGCTTAAAAATCGTAGGAATATCAGAGTTACATGCGGTTTTCAGCTCTAAAATAGGCAATTGACTAGTTTTACATAAACATAGAGTTTTAGAGCCATACGGTGCATAATATTTCAAAAATGTACCAGAAAAATCTGAGGTGGCACCCCCCCCCCCCCCCACCCTTCGACATGAAGGCAACCATAACTCCGGTGAAGTGCCACTTCACATTTTTTGCCGCTAAAATGACCGAAAGGCGAGGAGAACGATTACCCCTAAGCTTTTTACGAAAGCTTTTGGCATTAGCGCACCGGAGCAAAGTTCACTAGAGGGCCCTTGGTAAAGGGGGAGGGGAAACTGAGGGTTTTTTTAAACCAAATCTATGGAATGAATTGTGGTTATCAACCGTCTGAAACAACCACGATTCGGCCACGACAGAGACAAAAGTGAGTGTTACTAGTTATCTGTTCAGTCTCAGTCAGCCACATGGAGGAGACGTCGAGTGCCATTGTGTAACACGAGTTCAAATACGGAATTACACGCAACTCTACATAGCGCGCAGCCCACACTCCATAGAAAAAAAAGTTTTACACAATTTGGCACTCACAGTGGTGGATGTGTGATTTTTTAATTCTTCTTCATCCAGGTCCGGGGGTGGTCACTGTTCATTGATAAAGAGGGATATCATATGCGACCAAAGAAACACACATAAAAAGGGTATACTTCAGATGTGCACGATACATACGTAAAAAGGTACAAACCACTGCAATCTTGAAAAAAAAAGGTGTCTTCACACTTGAACCGGGGTGAAAGGAGATATGGTCCGGCAGGATTTCATAGTACGGGCTGCATAGACGACAACGAATAAAGGTGAAAACTAATGTGGAGTGAAGAGTCACTGAATCGATTGCCCTATTGGTCACCATGTTCCCGGACTGTGAAGGAACGGCGGACATTACTCCTGCCCCACCGGACTTGAACTTTACATAGTGTACGACTTGAATAATCATAATAATTTCGCTTGCTTGGGGTCTAAATATTGCCAATACTTATTAAGGGTAGGATATTACACTTACCATACGTGTTTAGGGGTGCCTATTAGACCATCAAATTACTTGTACTTGTTTACAGTACTTTTTTTTTTAACCCTTGTTAGGAGTGGTGCAGGACTTGACATGTGGGACTTTTGGTAAAGCAGACTCATCCCCTAAAATGGCCTTTTTGAAAATCTCTCCACTAAAAAGTGGACTTCTTGTCAAAAAATTCTCTACACTTTGACAATTTTGGAAAAAATCAACAAATAGGTGGACCTTTTGCCCCTTTTGTGGGATTTGGTGTGTGGGGGGGGTGCGACGGGACCTGCTGCTGATCTCTGGATCTCCCCATCTCATATTGCCAGTGCCCACGTTATGCCACAAAACTATAGCTTAGGGTATGATTTTGAATTAGGTTCTGTAAAAATTGATCATTACTTAGGGGCTATGGCCCTGATTAAATTGCACATACTCTATACACTAATACAGGGAAATAATGATCAATGTTCAAAGAAAACAGGTTCATCAAGAAAAAGCTAATTGAGATAACAGTGTTGTTTAGAACACATTGTGAAACTATTGGTTGAAAAGAATATAACATCTATCAATCTATGTACTAAGTGACAGAGCCGGGACGCAGGATTAGACATTTTTTTGGCAAAATCTCAATTGTGTGGAACATGTTTTACTACTGGGTAACACAAGTCAGTTACTTAACCATGGGCATTAATAGCAAGCTATATGGAGGGATGACTCTAACTGGATCTTGCTTTAGCCTCTAGAATTATTCAGGGGCTATGGTTGAAAAGGATACGATTCATTCAAATGAAGAGAACACAAAATTGTCTGCACTTTTACAAAACTGTGCTAACAGAATTTGTTTTACCAACAAATGGGTCATAATAGAGCTGTGCGGCATCGGGGTTGGGTATATTGCAGTGGGGATTCTCAACAACAAATGACAATAAGGGGACTTGCCACAGACATCGTCTCATTTTTAGCCTTCTGTATATAAATGACCCCTTTTTCATGACAATGGGGTTTTCAATATTTATCAATCGGAAACCAATTTTTCTAAAAAATTTTGGAACTAGTAACTTGTCTAATCTGAAGTAAAAATTGTCCAACATGTGAGGAAAAAAAAGGGCAAATTGGCATTTAATTTGGCCCACCATTGCATCTCTGATAAAGCTATTGGGTCCTTTTTTTGCAAAAAAAAATGGTGTAGCTATGGGTACTATTCCGGGGGGCACGTTCCCTTTTACCCAAACCAAACATGAGACCCCTTCCCGGGGTATGGGTGACTACTTGATATTGCTTTAGACGAGACTATCCAGGGTCTCTGGATGGGATCGAAATAATGAAAACATCAATACATGTGACTGAGACTAAGGATAATTATGTATACTTTTTGTCTTTGAGTGCGAATTGTGGGTATTTCACGCTAATAACAACGAATCGTTCCATGGATTTGGTATAGGACTACATCGATATTTTCTCTTGCACATTTTTAAAAAAAAACTTGCTTTACTTTACTTACCCCTGGATATTAGGCTAATAGCAAGAACTAATTTAAGCGAGTAGAGTGTTATAGATGACTACATTGTGCAAGAACTTGAGCCTAACTTCTTGATTTAGGACAGGAATGGGCCTGCATTAGGCAATTTTATGCATATTATTGTCTCTAATTAGTGTTATTTGCAAGTACAAGAAAACAAAAGGTCAAAGATATGCATATTCCTTGTTGAAATTTGCCACAATTTTGGTACCAGGTTAGATATACACTTGGGACGATGTAGGGACCATTTTGACCTTTGACCTTGATGTCAAGGTCACTAAAGGTCAACAGAAAAAATGGCAACATCGATTTCCTGAATAGTCAGACCCAGTAATATGCGTTTATAGTGGTTGCCAACAATTAACATGAACTTCACCAAATTTTACATAGGCCCTCCACTATAGGGAAAAATTTACTGAACCTTTATAAAGTGAAGCAAAAATTATTTTTACCAATGTCAATTGGCCAAAAAAAAAAAAATTGTATTGGAGTAACCGGCCCGACCCTAGACTTTTAAAAAAAATCTTCAGGAAAAAAAAAAGGGAAAACGAACAAAAAATAAAGTCAAGCGTTTGCAGAAATACGATGTACGGTGCTCTCCAGAGTTCCAAATGAGTTGTTTTGTCATTGTGTGATTTATTAGCTTGCATGGTCACATAAAGCACAGGAAAGTGAATGTTAAATAAAAAAATACATCGGTCCTCGGACCGCTTGTGTCGCCTGCCGTCGCGGTTAGTGAATGATAGGTCTAACATGACCTTTGACCTTGATATGTGACCTTTGACCTCATCAACAAATGAGGGATCCCATGTTGCACCTCTGATTCAAGTTTGGTTCCAATTGAACTTCAACTTTTCAAATGATGTCAATTTTACATTTTCAGCCTATTTTACAACTTGACCTCACATGACCTTTGACCTTGGTATGTGACCTTTGACCTCATTAACAAATGAGGGATCCTATGTTGCACCTATGATTCAAGTTTGGTTCCAATTGAACTTCAACTTTTCAAATGAGGTCAATTTTACATTTTCAGCCTATTTTACAACTTGACCTTACATGACCTTTGACCTTGGCATGTGACCTTTGACCTTGGCATGTGACCTTTGACCTCATCAAAAAGTGGAGGATGCCATGTTGCACCTGTGACCCAAGTTTGGTTTAAATCCATCAAAGTATGAGGATATTACAAGCAAATGTTAACCCTTTTTCACAACAGACATCAACAACAACAGACATCATCAACAACAGACAACAGTGGACAAAGTGATCCCTATGTGTCTTCCTGCCTTAGGGCAGGCGACACAAAAACGCCCGCCCTACCCTATTTTGCACTGGCCCGTTACTCAAATACAATTTTTTTTTGGCCTTATGGCCTTACTGCACTCGCACAATATATTCCACTTTTTTTCGCAGACAACAAAAGAAAACCATGACATACAAGTTGTACACATATACTGGACAAATTTAATATATATATTATACATTTCATTATTCACTGATCATTCAATTTCATTTCTAAAACATTAAATTAAACAGGATTCCTAAGTAACAACTTTGCAAAGTTTACACAAGTGTTGAGCATAATACATTTCCCATACTTTTCCTTACCCTACATACATTTAACCACTTTAAAATCACATCATCCCTTAAGCCCCAAGCTCTCGTTAATTTTGTAGTGTATAAAAAGCAATTGCATTTTCAAAATGGGTTTCAAGGGACTGTGATAGGATGGTTTTGTCGTATTTAGGAAACGCTGATAAAGCACAATACAAAAATGCATTCCTTCACGAGGCAGGACTTCAATGCTCTTAAAGGGGCTTGTTCCGATTTATGTGTATTGTGTTCTCTACTTGATATGAGAGCCTGTCACTTGCACATACACCCCATCAAGTACCGTGGGAAACAAACTTGCGGTTTTGATGGTAGACGCAATAATCCATGTTGCATAGCCCTATTCAATACTGTGCTAATATTGATGGTTAACCACTAAAACGGCGGTTTTTTGTTTATATCTTTGGAATGAAATGGATTTGAGGGCTCAAATTTCTGGACGACAATGAGAAAAATACGGCCTTTCAGCTGGTATCAAAATCGATACTACTTCCGGGTAAATCAGGGGGTCCCAAACACAATCGGAACATGCACCTTTAATCACATTTTTGTGTTCACTGCCTCATTAAAACGTTTAACCGATTTTTTTTACAAACTATATTTCTGATGTGAAATTTAAATAATTAGTTCCCAGGTAGACAGGATGGATCTTATAATATTCCCTAGATATTGGACAGCGCACGCAAGTGTTGCAAAAACCCATGTGTGCTTGGACCGGATCCCAACCAGCAACCTCTATAGCATGCAAGCCTTGCCAATAAGATAATACGCCAGAGTTGGTAGAGGAGCCATAGATTAATCTATAGGTATTAAGTCCAATAGTGTCCACCACTTTCTAGCGGAGAGAATCTGAAGTAATTTACATATACGATATTGGTTAAGAGAACCCTCTTGCTAATACAGAGGTTGCTGGGTCAAATCCGGCCATTCCAGGAAAGATATTTCTGAGTACCTCCACTGGGATTTGGCTGCAGAAAATACCACAATCAAAGCAAGTTGTGTGCAAAAACCCAGGAGTATAAGCATTTGAAAAATCCACTGCCATTATAGTTAAGTTGATCACCCAGAATTTGCTTGTCTCTGCTAAATCATTGTTGTAGCTAACAAAGGGCAAATATTGGTTACTAGTAGTGGTAGACACTGCAAACAAGATGTCTCTGATGAAGTGTTATATACCTGCCAAATGCAACACTTGGCGCCATATGCCAAAGGGGGCCTTTTTGCCTAAACACTCAAAGTCTTGTAGCAATGGCTTTACACTCTGGCGACTGAACTTGTTAGAGGAAATGTTCAAACTTATTGTTTTCATTGAGGGGTCAAGTTATAAAATGTGATTAGGAGAAAATGAAGTCTTGCCTTATGTGAAGTTGTTTTTATATCAGGTGCTACTCCTTAGTTTTCTTTAAGTGAACAAGGTAATATCCCGAGATAACCCATAATAAAGAATAAAGCATTAGGCAGCTATTATGGATACTCATCAAATAGCTGCGTGTGCTTTATTAACATTATGGGGGTTTATTCAGGCTACTGCCGTGATCAAAGACTCACTCAAAACCATGCTATTACAATCCTCAATGGCCATGCAACTCCAACAAATAGTCGGTGAGTTAAAAGAGTGTGCCAATAGCTCCTTCATCCTAATATGGATATTGTAATGGAGGCATTGCTCAATAAAGTAACAAAGTTGTGCAGCAGATTTTGTGTACAGATACTGGTAAAACATGAAATTTGACAATTACTGTTGATATGAAGATCATGCTAATAGAGTCCAACTTATAGCACCTTTGGCACACAAAATTGTCTAATGTACGAAGTTCCAGCCCTAAGCAGGTTTTGGGATGACCCATATATCACAAACAGAGTTGAAGAGTGTTGTCTCCGATGTAAATCATCATTCAAGGCAGTCAATCACTAACAGGTAGAGTAAAGTTGCACATGTCTATGGAACGTTCAATGTCCAAAATTTGAAAAATCTTGGATTTTTGACCAAAATCCAGGTTTTGCAGTTGATAATTCAAGATTTTTCAAGGTAAAAACTTGGATTTTCAATGATAATTTGATAATCCAAGATTTTCAAATTGTGGACATTGGGCGTTGAAAATCTTGATAATCCAAATTTTCGACGCCCAGTGTCCATAATCGAAAAAACTTGGATTTTTAAATCGAAAAATAAATCTTGGATTATCAACAGAAAAACCTAGATTTGGTTAAAACCAAGATGTCTCGAATTTTGGACATTGAGGTTCCATACCGTCTGATTGGTGAAGTTGCCCAACCTGCACGATATTCAACCAATCCTGCTACCATGGACACGATTTTGTCTGATCTGTCATGTCATAGTTATACAACATTGTTCAAAATCTGCTCCAACAATAAGTCCACTCACATCTTCAAAATCATTCGCCAAGTAGGAGTAACCATATTACTAATTTGGGAATAGTTCAGTTTGGGTTGCAAATCACCTAATTATTACTAAGTTTGTACATGCTTACCACAATGACAATCAAAGATAGAACTTGGAACTGAGATGCAACATGACTTAAAATGCTCCCACTGATACTATCTATATATAGATTAATATCCTAGAGATAATCTCTCTAGATATAAACATGAATATATAAGGATTTTGGAATGAAAAGAGTAATAAACAAATAAAACCATTTTCACAGCTTGGCTAACTTTGCATACAAATTCAATCAATTCCGGCTCAGTCTCTAACCTCACGATGTAGTTTATGGATTAAGTCGAGGCAATGTAGCACTTTGAGTTACTGGATTGAACCCAAGACCTGGAGCCAAAGAAATGACCTTTTTGTGGTGTCAAGCCTAGTATTAGAAGCATTCTTCTATCAGTGCTAATATTCATTTTGTAAAAAAAAACAGCATTGTTCAAAAACAGTTTCCCACTTTTAAACTCTGCATTGTTAAAAACAGTGGTATTAGAGTTTTCTCTATGACCTCAAATGACAAACTTCTGAGTACAAGAATTTCTGCAAGCACCTATCCTAAAACACATGCCAAAAGGAATACGATTCATAAAATTTGCCCTCAACTCTTGAGCATAACTCCTAAATTTGGGAAGATACATATATGGTAAAGTACACATGACACATGTACCCTTCATTTTTTTTTTGCTGGCTGCAAAACAAAATTTTAAAAAATCTCACAAAAAATATACATGCTAAGACTTTGTTCCAACATGTGTTTCTGTTTACTGACTTTTAATAAGATATAAGACTTGGGTTTCAAGTGCAAGACTTCATTTACAATATAAGTGATAAAACAAAGAGCAAATTCCAGGTGTAGTCTGCCAACTTGTAACAACTGGAGTCTGAGCCTACTCTTACTATGACTGGGACCACAGAGCTCCGGACCTTTTTCACTAAGGTCCCATACCTCTTCTATCAATGAAATACTCCCAATATCCAACTCTGAATAAACATTCAATGGTGTTTTTTTTTCAATATTAAGGTCCCAAAAGTACCATGATTTAGGAGCACTGTTTGCAAACAACTCAAAAGTGCACAATGGCAGATGGGTTCCTGAAGAGGTTATCCAGCCATGGAAGATCTATACATGAATACAGCTTTACCATGACATTAGGGTGTATCTCACAATTAAGGGGTTAACCATATATCTCCATTTAACATGGTTTTACAGTTGGATTAAAAATTACTTGGACAGGAGATACGCACAACTTGTTTAAGCACAACAAGCTACGCGGAGGTTCGGCGCACATTTTGGCGAATTACGCATCGCGAAATGAGGTGTGATGTTCCTCCTGGCTCACGCAGTCTACGCGCGCTTGTGTTCGATTCTGTCCAACAAATTATTAATCAGACTGTAGTTAACCCTTCTCATGAGCACAAAACAGTTGCAACTCATTAACCCTAACCCTGACGTCAGTTTCTAGCCTATCTCCCGGAAGGAACTGAAGGAGTGAGGGAAGAGGGGAACAAAAAAAGTCGCAAAATTCGGGTGGGATTCGAACCCAGGGCCCTTTGGGCCCCAGCCCCATGACCTTGGATAGCACGCTACGGCGGTGTTGCTGGCCCGGCCAGCGATTTCGTGCCCATATGAGTCTTGGTTTGATGACGTCATCGCTACTTTCCGGACTAAGTGGATTTTTCTCAATTAACACAGTGAGTTTTGGTGAGATTTAGTTGTGCTAGGGTTAGGACACACAACTCCTTTGGTCGTGTGATTTTACATAACTCAAGTTGACAAAAGCAGTATTACCTTATTTGCAAACAAACCCTGGTAATCCTTCATTTTAAATGATAAATTTGACATTTTTAGGGTTTAAAGTTAGGGTTAGGTCAGGGTATAGGTTAGCACTATATCCAAATAATTTAATCTACTGGAAAGCAAGGATTACTCAAACCATGGCTCAAACTCATTCATGCCAGTCTTCAAATGGTTTCCCTTTCCAGGATGGCACTGAAATTACAACTTCCGTTCTTGCTCTTTTGTTAATAATTAGCACCTTAAATTGTTTTGTAACATCAAATGCCATAATGTCAAAGCGATGCTTAGTTAGTAGTACAAGCTATTGCTGTCTGGATTCAACCACCCTTTTTTGTCTTACGGGGCTGTTATAATATTCACTGAAGTAGCCCTGTCATACACCCAAATATAGTCAGAACCGAAAGTCCCATGGCGACTGCTCTAGAATTACTGACAAAGAACTCATTCCAAAACATGTTTAGGATTGTATGATCTGAAGACTTCACTTTGGAAATAAAAAAGAAACTAAATGGGTTTTTAATAATCACTGAACAAGATCATGATCCTCTAGAGTTTTTGATCTGTTTAGACTGCAATGCTATCATTTCTTGGAAGTTATTTCAAAAGAACCATTTGTAGTGTGTAGAGAAACAAACTCATTTGGACATCAATAAAACCTTCAGAAATTGAATAGAACAAACAGAGCTATATCTTACATTAGTCAGAAACCAATTAGAAAAATTATACTGCCATCATTATTTACCCCAATGGGAATTAAAATGCATCTAACCAAATGAAGTGCCCTACACAATTTGACCACACTAAATAATGTTGCTGTCAGGAATCACCAGCCAGTTGATCAAACCTTTGCAGCTGTCTCCCTTAAGGTCTGGTCATACTTCCACTGCACTGCACTGCAGTGAGTTGCATTGCCCGAATAGCAGTCTCTGCCCAAGATGCTGCAATGCAGTACTGCAACAAAGTTAAATTTGTTTTAACTTGCATTGCAGTGGGTTGCATCAAGTTGTAGTAGAAAGTGATCGATATATCGGCACTGCAGCAGCACTGCACTACATTGCAGTGGAAGTATGAACGGACCTTAAGACATGTTCAGTTGCCTGAGAATTCACTATCCATATTGTCAACTGACTTTCCACAAACTGGAGATCTTTACAAAACGATGTAATACAGTATTCTTCCCACAATTCAATTGTTTTCAATAGCAAATTTCTGCAGTGGTTGTCACATGAATTATAGTAACAAAAATACTTAAATTGAAAACCAGATGTGATGTATTCTGTTCATTTAGGTACTCTTGTCCTATACAAAATCATGTGACAAAAGTTCAAAAATTGTATTGGAAGAAATGCATTGTGGGAAAAACATTCTAACCTACCCAAATCCTCTTGATAATTCCAATCCCAGGAAAACACAACCAGCATGGTCAGGCCATGTAGGAAGTTCATGACGAGCCTAGGTTAATTCCTAGCTTGAAACACATATTAGATTGATTCCTTCATATTGATTTTCTTCGATTCCAGATGTTTTATTTTTTCTTGGTACAAAATGCAGTCAGTGGTCAGGCGGCCACAAGAATTTGGATGCCAAAAGTTTATTACAAAATACACAGAATAATATTTTTGCTTCTTACTTGATGGCCATATCAATAAGTGTCTGCTGAATATCATTTTTGGGATTTCTGTTGAAATGGACAGTTAATGGATCATAATTTGGTTCCTAGAAAATAACTTCAACCTCACCGACAGTCTTATCTTCAAAATTAGTTCCTCTAGATATTCAAGATGACCACCCTTGTACTACAAACCCTAACATGGCACCGTTAACAAAGACAGCAGTTTCAAATCCAGCTTCCAAAATTGGAGACATTCCCTTTGCTACTTTATTCCGTACAGAGTTCCAGTTGTAAAGCCAAATCAAATAGCTTATAGCGTTTTTCACAAAAGGGGACCATGACCTTTTGCAAAATGTAGGCTTGGCTGTTCATTCTTATAATGAACAAACTACACAGCACACTGCTTTTAATTTCTTTCATTGCACAACAAAATTTGGCTGGTTACAAACACATTCCTTAAGACCCAGGTTTAAAACCAGGATTAGTCCACATGAGTGTAACCTTGCTTTTCCTTTCTTCTTTCATTCACCATACTAAGAAAATTTCAAATACCTTGAGAGAAAAATTTTCTCATGGATGGGCGGGCCTTTTTCATCCATGAGAAATTTTTCCTCACCCTTTACAGCACACCTTCAGAGTATGTTGGAAGGGCAAAAAGGTTCACTCATATTGGGGGACTAACCCTGGGTCTAAAGGTTATACTCCCTTTGAGATAACAGGCTTGTGTTTGGACTCATGATCAAAGGTGTGGTTGCAACCCTATCATGGTCAGTGTGTTTACATTTTGTGGGCAAAAGGCAACTGCAACTATGGTTTTTCTCTCTCCTACGGTGAAATTGGAGACCTTTTTGTGGGTAACCCCATCTTAAAGCAATATTAGCCACAGTTTTTTTGAAGGGCCCCCCAATTTTTCAAAAATTTGGAGATTTTTTTCAGCTGTTTTCCATTGGTTAACTGGCTGTAAACTATACCTGTGAATGGTTAAGCTCCATGTCTATGTTTCACCACGAAGGAATTTTGTACTGACTATTATTATCGTGGTTCCCCGATAATAATACAACGCTTCTGGAAAACGGCTCCAATGTTAAATAGCCGGAAATGCGCCATGCCTGTGTCTACGCTCATCCATTAGTTGTTTTAAAAGTGCAGGCAAGTCAGTTCGCGTTATTTTCTCGACGGTGGCACTATTTCTCATGGAAGACGGACTAAACGCAGCATTCCAGCTCTGCCGGTAAGTCCAAATCTGTTACTATATTCTAATTACAAAATCGCTTTTGTGATAACGACCCTTTTTAGCATTCTCGTTTGCAGGTGTAATTTCCTAGACATTCCAACGTAACTTGCAAAAATACCAAGCTTGTTGAACTGGGGGCCTCTTCAAAAATTGCCAATATTGCTTTAAGTGGTGATAGACCTACACACATATTGCGCTGCTTGGGTGAAGGAATTATTCCAATGTATCCCAGAGGAGTAATGTGTTGATGGCGTGCTGGGTACCCTGAAGTGAATCACGAACATTACTTCTGCTCATGAATCTTGTACACCTACATATACACTACCATTTGATTAGCGGAAAGGTTTAAATCATCGTATGTGTAGAAATCACCAGCTTGGTTCTGAATCTTCTGTCTCCATCAACCATGTTGAACAAAGTCTGCCTGTATAAATTGACTCCCTTAAGACAAGTTGGAATGAATATCATTTTACCTTAACAATGCACAGCAACAGCAGCAACAAAATCCAACACATGTGTTTTAAAGCTCACAGGTAATTCAATCTCTACATAGCCAAGTCCCAGGTATATCATATCCCACTGACTAGCCCGCTGTTACTAATTTAACATGTAAATAATTGGAAACTTGATGAAGCTCTACATGTTATCTACGACCAGTTGGGGTTAAAAACTGTAAGACATGACCCATACCTTTGACCTTTGCACTGTTTTTGCCCATGGAATAATGCTATGCTCATATCCAATCTCACAGCAAATGTTATTGCCTTCTTTGTAATAGACTACAAAGAATGTCATTGTGTACCATGCATGAAACATGAATCATTGTCCAAGTGATCGATTTTCTTCATTGGTTTAAGAACATCAATAACATTCTTTCATTTGGCATCAAAAGTGGGAAAAATGTCAGGATAAAAACTTAACACTCCCCACTTGGCCCTTCCAACATCAGCTCAATACACCATTACAAATTATACAGTATTACATACATGTATATTGTTTTTTTCTTTTTTTAGAAACTACACATCATTTATTATCACACCATATGCGCTATTTGAATAGTTAACACATTCATGCTGTACGTTTCAGTCGCTGATTACTTTTTTGTTAAAATTTTCTGTCAGGGTATCTTGTGTCTAATTTTTGAAACATAAACGGTCTGTGGTTCCGGTGATAATCCCAAGTATACCATATGCTGCCATAAACTAAGTAACATGCGAACCGGTAACTCATTGAACAATAGATGATCAGGCCACCAGAAATACTGCATAACGCTGAATTTTTGTGGTTTTTATTTTCACGGATCACATGGCATCACTGGCAGCCACCACATAAACCACATGCATTTTTAAAATTAAGCATTTTACACTATGTTCGTCATATAGAGCACATACCCAGACCCGCAAATTCCACAACCCATGAAACTAGTAGCAATCTGCTTAAAACCGCGAAAATATCTGTCCGCGAAAATTTTGCGCTTATACAACAGAGAGGTCTTTCAGTCCGACCCTTCATCACCAGCTGAAATATTTTACTCTATCTACTGATTATAACTCTTGATGGTATAAAATGAATCCAATGGGGGTGAAATAGTCTACTTTGGCAATTTCACAGAAATCACAATGGCTTCCCTATAAAGGGTCAAAAATTAAAACATTTGTGTGAAAAACATCCAAACTTGTCTTTTGCCACTTTTTTGTGGATATCTCAAAATCTGCATGTCACAGATGGGGCACAACTCACAGTTCTTCAATCTTTGTGACTAAATTCGGTTTTTAAAAAAAAGCCCATATGGCATTTGTTTTAACCTTTGGACCCTATATGAACACCCATGGTGGATTATCTCAAATTAACCTGGTAACAAAAAGTAACAATTTAAAAGTCCCCTGATTTCAATTCTGTAACCATCCAAAGAGATAAAATCACAGATAAAAAGCTCTTACTTGAATCTTCACTGGAGCTGCATACTGGGCTTAAAAACTGTCCAAACAAATTCTGCATAATATTTAACCGATACTATTAGAATGGCACATTAGTTTCTTAGTACCATTTCATTATTATGCTAATCATTAATCATTAAAGATACTGTTTTGGTGTCCAAATTTCTTTATTTAGTGTGTGATGTGTGGGGGGTGGTTAGCAATAACTCTCTGAAATCCCATGAATCATTCAGGCAAATTGAACTATTACTCGCCTATTTAATCCAACTTGTTTTCCAAATAGCATATGGGTCAACTTCCCTGTATGCCTTCATAATTTTGAGTGACGTGAACTAAGCCCTGGGGTATGAGGATGTTGCTGGCAGTACATCACAAGAACCACTGACCAAAGTCTACGCATTTCAGACTCTCTGTCTTAATAATTCATAACTCTCATGAGAGATAGTAAATCACACTTTGTTTCTTTGTGGTATTTTTTCTATAGGGGGTATTTGTAGCTGACCGCGGTACCAGGGAGGTTGCCCTACTCCCAGACACAATACATCCTGTATACATGTATAACTATAACGAACTTGCAAAAAGGTTGGCTGTGACTTTATATATAGAGAGATATACACTTACAAAAATCAAGACATGGTGCAATTTTGGGTACAGATCTTCCCCTTGGAAATAAAAGTTGAATACTGCAGTCTTGCAAATAACGGAATGCACTTTTTCAGCTACACTTTTGCCTGGAAGGATTGTGAAGACCTTGCGGCAAAGCTCCCTAATTAATCAATGTGACTTTGACCTATCTCTGACCAATACAATGACTAAACACTCTACAACTTTTCAAGTTGTCACCTTATCTATTTTAACTCCCCAAATGCATATTGCACAAGTCCCGATTCTATAGGAATATACTTCTATTTGCATTCTTGTTTGATGTGCTGTATTAATGGTTTTGTCTCCTTGTTATATTCCAATTCTGCAACTAGCCTTTTACTTTAATTACTTGGGAAGAAATTAGTAGCCTGAAGAAGCCGGAGATTGTAATGACTATCCACATAGTTTACTATCTGTTATATTACGTTAGAATTTACTTGGTTTTAGGGTTTTTCTCAGATTGGTAAGTTTTACAAACTTGATCTTACCTAATTGTTTTCCCTATTTTCTTGTATGATACAACGCCCCATAACTCTACAATGTCTACATTAATTACGATACATTAAACAACATAGCCCCGATTTCTAAATGGTATTTTCAAGATACTGTACCTAAAACTGCCCAAACCACTGCCCAGTTTGTCTACCAATTACTTTACACTGTCACAACCAAAATTATGCTTGATGACTAGTACATCGAGGTAGGCCCTTGAAATCCAAGTACAAACCCCAACTGCCACCCCCTTCTTTAAACTGGGGGAAATATAATTAATAGTGTAGACGAAGTAATGCATCCTGATGTTTACTATACAAGGTCTGAAGCCTTAGGATTTTCTTTTTTTTATAAATAACTTAGCAACTTGGAGTAAACACCTGGTTTTGTTATTATTATAACATTGTGCTCCTCCCTTCATAGCACCTCTCCATAAAATCTTCTTTATCTGTTCTCACCCTAGTATAAGACTAATTTGGGTAAATTTGTTAAACTTGGATTTTTTGGTCATAATGTTTACTGTTGGTTTCCACATAATCCATGTTTTACGTTGACCCTTTTGGTGTTAACACAGAGAATAGTGAAGCGGCCTGAGTAGACCATTGTAAGCGCAAACGAAACCGGATTCCCCTGGTATGGCCATGGCCAAATTTCCATAGAAAAAAATATGTTCTGTACCTGTTGAATAGAAACTCTATCGATTTGCCTTTACCATGACCAGTCTCTTCGGGCTACCTCAGAGAAAGATGACTCACCTTAAAGACAAGTGAGAATGACATTTGCTTCATGGAAATAGAGCCCACGCTTTCACTCGTCGATCTGGACCACCGAGGAAGCCACCTGTCTGATCACCGTCAAACATCTTTGGCCATGGAATTCTACATTGTCATAGCACCCTTGGCTACTACATCAAAGCGACGCAACCTACGTAACAGTGTGGTCATGCTGACATTGCATCATTATTGAACTCTAAGGACTCACGAAAGGGTCAAGCATAAATAACCTCACTTGGAATGCAAGATTGTGGATAGCCTGTCCCTCTCTGTTTGACTTCAACAACGGATGACAAAAATATAGCGCAACTGGATACATACCTCCTTCAGGAAACACCTTAATATGATTCAGCAAAGACCTGATTCAGCTTGACAGTCAACCTTGAAATCCTCCCGACACTTGACTCTGGGTCAGACAGGTCAAACACTGCTACATAGGTTGCGCCAGCTGCAGACATCATACAAATGACAACTTCTAAGAAAGTTATGTTCTACTTGTGTCCAGAAATACTGTGGCTAATTTGACGGGCTGAGGATTGCACTGAGAAAAGCGTGAAATGGCACAGCCTGCATTACCGCAAGGAGTATAAACAATGCAACCTTTTCAGTTTGGTTACCAGCCTTGTAAAATGGCAGTGCTCAATTTGCAGCGAGGACTAGAAGAAAACTTACAGCTTCTATAAATCTGTATTTTCTTTGTTACTGCTACTGTGTAGTTCAAAAACAAGGTTATCAATGTTCAGAATTATTACCACTCCTTCAACAACTGCTTATAACAAGAATGTTTCTGCTAAATTCTTTGACATATTTACATTTAATAGCAGAAACAAGATTACTACTGATATTGAATGGACCTAGAAGTGATTTAAAATTGGGACCATATCCGAGCTAGGTTCATTGGCAATGATGAACTTTGAAAATATATAGCCACAATGATTTCTGGACACGGCTTTTGCTGAAATAAATACAAAATAGGTACAACAAATATTTCATGTAATTTGGGTCCCTAATGGCTTGCACACAAAGTACAGATTTAAAATGCATATCCCTATTTATATATATATATATATATTTATATAATTATGTATGCGTGGGGATATTTTATATTGATTACCCAAGAACGGACAGCCATCGTCATAAATATACATGCAGAAATGGTTGTACCGTTGCTTTGATTTTCACCATGGAGACCTCAGCTTGCTACCATGGCAACTGTTGAGTTGATTACGACAGGGCTGCGCATATGCAGAAACACGGATCCAAAATTCATGCGTTCCTGGCAGTTGATCGTTGAACAGTTACTACTCTTCCTTTTTTTTAAAATCATCTTTTTCTCTATTTTTTTTCATTTTTTTCTTCTTTTTGCAAGGTCATTTTCAGTTCAAAATAAATGCCAACTTTGCTAATTGATAAAAATCAACATAAACAGCTCAGTTCTCAATTTTTCTTGTCACATTTGAATACTGACCATTGCAAAAATATAAAAAAATTAAAAGTGAGAAAAGAGATGAAAACTTTTTTTGAACTAGAGTTGACTTGCCAGCAGCACGCATGTATTTTCGGTATGTCAGTGGCTTGGTACACGCACGGCCCAGGTAGGTGGCAGCAGAAAGCGCGTTGTTTCCATAGTATGATATCCCCAAACTAATCTCCCAAATCTCCTCAATTAGTACTTGTTACTATTGCAACTGTGAAAGGCAACAAAAAGGAGTGATCAAAGTTAAAAATTTGACAAATCATTTGAAATACATGTACAATCTTAGAGTGCATGAAAGAAAAAAAGAAGCAAACATTCTCAGTTCTTAAAGTAACTTACTCTTATTATTAGAATTCAATCAGTCACAATTGTGAGAATAAGAGAGCACCAGAGACATTGTGTGAAAATGAGATGGGGATTCTGGGAGGGACAGAGAGAGCAATGGTGAGAGCAATGTGTGGTGTGACGAAGACTGGGGACTTGGTGCGGATGTTTAGTTTGGAAGGGGCGGTGCGCTGGTTGGCGAAGGCGAATGGTGTTCGTTGTTATGGGCACGTACTGAGGAAGGATGACGAGGATTTTTAAGAAGGGCTTTTGAGTTTGAGGTGGGTGGTTTGAGGAGCAGGGGGACATCCAAAGAAGACATGGAAGAAGCAAGTGGAGCACCAGAGTAGGAGGGTTGGGTTGAGGATAGAGGATGCATTATAATTGGGCAAAGTGGAGGGAGTAAGGGTGATTTGCTAAAATACATCCTGTGCAGCAAGCTTTTGGTGGTCTTTACACAGCATAAAGAAGGAAACATTAGCAAAATAAAAGAAACACCCTTTTCATGAAATAGCTCCAAGCAGTAAAAAACAGCAGGGAGCAGTGAATGGTTGAGACCAGTAGTGTGTTGCTATGGTAACAAACTTAAAATTAGCCTGTTTAAAATGGGTTGGCTAACAAGTATTTTTTGGTAAAGGGAGCATTTTAAGATTGAAATGACAAAGGTAAAGTTGGAAAATTTCATTTTTGCAAAGCATATCTCTCAATTATGTATAGGTTTTTTGTCTTTAGATTCTCATTCTGTGAATGTTAGCAAAACTCTTTAAATATTGTGCATAAGTTGCAAATAGATTACTTGAATTTTGGACTCACAAATTTGTACAGTTTTAAATTTACTAAAGACACCTTTTGAAGATGTTTGCATAAGGTTGCTTATTAGTTAGGTAAAATTTTGCTGATATCCTAACTCCACACATAATTGAAAGATTCAAAGAAAACTTGACTAGTTTGAATGGTGGAGACTTTGTCTAGCATCCCTGCATAATTTGCTGCATTTCAAGTACAGATAGTAAACCTGTATTTGGTTAAACTTTAACTATACTCTGGGCCATAATTTCTTGGACATAACAAACGCATGCACTGATCATTGCGTGCATCTACGTGCAACATGAATGGTGCGCGTTTGGTGGGAAGCAGTCGTACATTCTAATTGTTCCAAGAATATGAAGCCAGAGGATAGTATGGGCAAGCTTGTGGCATGTACATGAGCATGCATAGAAAAGATCAATTTTTTGTCAACACTACATGTATGAACTGCATAGCTGGCTCTAACAAGATATCAATTAATGTACATTTTATATACATGACATGCCAGGACAATGACTTGAAAACCTTACAATTAGATTCTCCTAGTTTCAGCAGACCAATTTTGTGATATCAATTATGTAAACCGGATAGCAGTAGAACAGAGAAATCCTATACTATGTTTACAAGATCCAGTCTAGCAATTGGATTTGGATTACTGTACATACAATACTAGAAGAACTGAAATGCTGACAGACACCTTTGACCCAAAACTCCACAGGACTGGAACAGACATATGGACATAACGATGCACTGAAATACTGAAGTCCATCATTAGACATACCCGCTTCTATAAGTCCTGATTAGCTTATTTTCTGTTCATTCAACAACTGCCTGGGAGTTACAAAATCCAAAGTTTCACTTGTCTTCATTAAGTGATTTTGACATGGACTTTAAAATGTAATTTGCTTTCCTTGCTTTTGTAGCAAGTGCTATAAAATATAAATTAGAGGGCAAATTTCCTACTTCTGACTGTTAAAGGTATTTCGATTCACGAAATATGGGATTATAGATAATCCATGAGAGTCAGATGGACAATGGTTACACAGTGGTAATTAACTTTCCCATAATCTTCTCCCAGTTACTCAGTTCCACAAATGAGAGAAAGCAAACCACTTGTGTTTGTATGGCTGCTTCACAGTAAAGTGCCCCACGAGTTCCAAAAACTTAATCAGAGTTATGGCTCTTAAATTATTTTGGTATTACTAAACTAAAGAGTGTTTAAATTTGCGACATGTTTTGAAATGTATTTCAGTTAAACACAGGTTGCTAACATTACTAATATTGGACATAAAAGTTCCTGTCCAAAAGCAATAACATCTAGCAAAATCTTTAATCATGGAGATATTTTATCAAGGAGAAAAAATAAGATTTATTAATTTTATGTTAAACTATATGCCAACAATAGCAGGAAATAGTGTTGTGCATAAGCATCTCTCTTCTTATACATACTATCCATACTAAGCTTTATTGCTATGTTCTATTTGTTGGGCGATATCATTTGAACAGAACAGTGTCTGTCCACAATAGTAACATTAGCAACACATTTTTAATCTAGAAACAATTTTTCAAATACTTTATAATACGTAGTTAAATATCAATTACTCAATTGTATTTTTGTCTACTAATAAAACAATAGCATGATGGAACTCTATGGGGCACCAACACAGTGACATATAGTCATTGCTAATTTGTAGTAATGACATTTCTGTGAAACCGTATGAAACCCAGTGTCTCTTGCACACAACAATTATTTTTGTCTGTGGTAATGAGAAAGCAGTCAATTCTCACCCAATTGTGATTACAATTTGATTTCCAAAATTTGTGGTTTCGCTCAAGACTGAAAATTTCATGCCACTAAGGTGATCCATATTTACTTTAAACCCATCTTCCCAAGTACAATATATTTAGACTTTAGATAGGTGCGCAAACAGCTACCATAGAAGTATCTGAAGAAGCTCAATAAATACAACTTAATTGACAGCATGTATGCTTGTACTGATTTAATAACCACAGTTTTTGCTTGGAAGCACGTATAAAGCATTTTAAATTTTTAAATTTATCTTTATCGAAATTGTAACATGCTTGCAACACATCAAAGCAACATGCATTTAGTCTGTTGAACATGGGGTATTAGATACAACGTCTGAATGGCTGAAGTAGAAAAACATGTGCTGGAATGTAATTGTTATAATGCTCATAAATGGAACTTACACAATGAGCAGCCCATTACAAAAAAAAATTGAAAGAAAAGACAGTTGCCATACTAACATAACTACTAAACAACAACCAAATCTTCGCCACAATGATAACATCAAAAGGACATACCTTAGAATTGATACTTACTACTTTATATAGGCCCCATACAAGAAAGCTTATGTTGCAGAAGCTTTTCCTACTGTTAAACATGAAGTAGCATGTTCAATTTTAAGGATTCATGCAGTATGCATGGCGGATCCAGGATTTTTGAAAACGTCAAAATTACCCGGGGGGCTGAATTCTTACTGGTCCAAATAGCTCAAAAATGGGCTGATTTGCAAGAATTTGCAGAATTACCGAGGCGCCGCCCCCTTCCTGGATCCGCACCTGGTATGGAGAGTACAAGGGGCCATATCCATCTCATATTTTGTTTTTTATTCCCAAGTTTTACCTATTTCTTTCTTTCTCCTACTCCATAATTGCCTACTCAAATCTTTTATCTATATGTTCAGTGCAATTAATAGTATTTAATTGATTTTCCCAAGTATTTGCCAGCCTGGTGAATTAAACCAATCAATAATCAGATGCCAATATTAACCATAAACTTTGGTTGTGATGTTCTATTTCAATGTAAGCTTATCATCACTTTACAAGGATTACAACAGAGCTACACTCTCCGCACACCCTCCGGTTTATGCATGCTATACATAGTTGTTATAATAAACTATGTTTAGACCCATTCATGTACAATTTGGGTCAGCCATCACAGGCTACAAGACATCCAAAGCAGCAACACACACGAATAGAAGCAATCTTTTTGCTAGTCACGTGATGTCCCAGCTTGAGGCATCTGCAGTGCAGCAAATTTTTTTTGGTGAATTTTTCAACGTTTTTTCATAAAGCAATAACTGTGCTCTTGAATCTTGAATTTGTTAGTGTCCATGTCACACACACACAGCTACGATATTCAGTTTGAGAGAATATTTTAGTGTTTCACATTTGATTTATTTGAGATTTAATTTTGAAGCACAAAAATAACACAAAATATTCTTTAACTAGATACTGCCTATAATTAAGTAAACATGCTTTTGAGCTCATTCGTGTGTATAACTGGAACTCAAATTGCACATTTAATTTCATTTTTTGTGGGTACAGTGAGTGAGTTGTCTCCAAAAATGATTTGCAAGCAGAATCTGGCCTTGAAGCTAGACATATGTACATATGTGGCAGGTATGGGCACATCTATGCAATACATGCACACATACCTACATGTACATGGCATTACACTATGTAACATGTGTGCATACACACACATAAGCATGTGCATTTGCACACACACAAGTGCAGTTATGCCATCATACATGTACCACACCTACCCTGGCCACAAAAAGTATCTCGGCATGACATGTTTTTCGATCAGTACCTTGCCAAAGTCGACCATTTTGTATGTTTTCGAAATATACAGTTTGTTGCCTAGGTCTTGCTCTTTCATTTAACACCGGTCGTCGCTTGTAAAACAGCCTTGCAGAAATGTGAGATAGAATGGCCCGAAAGACGCAAACCCCCCAAAACCAAAAGTTGCAGTTTTTGTGATTTTTCAATGGGCAATTGCCAAATGTACTGGGACACTAACACATGGACCATAATATATTGCAAGTAGGCTTTCTTCTCGCTCATCAGTCGGAAAACCTCTTTGCGTAAATCATACACACGTATTATTGCGTTGTTTCCAACATGACCATTGAAAAATCAAAAAACTGCAACTTTTGGTTTGGGATGTTTGCGTCTTTCGGGCACTCTAGCCCGGCAATTCTGCAACTTTTTTTTACTAGCGATGTTTTAAATAAGAGTCAGACCAGGCAACAACATGTATATTTTGAAAACTTTCAAAATGGTCCTGACTTTGGCACAGTTACTTGATTGAAAAACCTGCCGAATACTTTTTGTGCCAGGTGTAATAATATATACTACATGTACACACACCACATACATGCATGTACACACATTCACAATGTCCAACACACATGCATCATACATGTACACACAGACATACACCCATGCATGCACACAAATACATATACACATACAATACACGCTACACACACATACCTGTACACATCACACACACATACCACACACATTCATACCGCCAACAATTGGACCCAAGATCAGAATACCTTTGTCACAAACACCTCATCAGAAGCCCTTATGGGTGGTGGTTTTATATTTGCGGCCTACTTGCAGCCTTAAGTTGATGTGACACAGGGGGCGAAGTCCCCTGAATTTCTGGGTTTTAGTAAACATTTCACTTATGTGATATTAATTCCATCAACCATTTTTTTTTTCTCACTCAAGCAAATAAACCTGTTTTCAATCCATTCCCATTACTAAAGGGAAATAAGGGATACCTCAGACAAAAACGCAGATAACAGCATGATAATAACTTAAATTTTGTGGTTCTCAGCTTGCGCACTGCTATAATCATAGCACATAAGACGATGGCCGTTTTGTACATTAGCCAATCTTAACAAATATGCAATGGGTACGTATAGGCATGATTTGCAATGTTAAATGACCAGGTTGTATAGGAGTGTCCATTACTACCCACAGTTCCATGTAAACCAGTCAATGGTTAGAGAAAGGTTCCTTTTAAGGTGGAATCTTTTAGTTTTGACGACAGACTGCCCAACTCCGTCATACTGCATCTACAATAGTTTGACAGCTGAATACTAAGTGGTCCTTCCAGCTATAGTGGGCGGCCCCCAAATATGACTACCAGGACCAAACACACAAAAGTTAAAAGCGGTTCCTCGAACCACAAAGGTCCCCCCGCCCATTGTGGTAGTAAGAACAAAGCAACCTTTTTATAATATCTCAGGGAAGATGTGATGGCCCACCAAGTTCCACCCCTCTTACAACCACATGTTAGTGATTACCTCGTATGACCCCCATGACCTTGAAAGACCTTCCAAGTGTCAACACTAATGTTTGACCAACACCCAACCAAGTTTCATCCGCCTTCCACATGATTAGTAATTTGACCTTAAATGACCCCACACAACCGTCAAAATGACCATCAAATTTTTTGGCACGAGATACCACATACCAATTTTCATTCAACCTCTCAAGAGGAAAAAAAAACAAAAATAAAAAAATCAATACCACATGTTAAGTATTTGACCTTGGAGGACCCCACAGTGGTGTGCCTTGAAATGACCTTCAAATTTTTGGTACTAAATGGTTGAACCACAAACCCACGCATTTCATCCTCCTACCACATTTAAGTGATTTGTTGACCTTGGATTCCCTCGGATGACCTTGAAATGACCTTCAAAAAATTTTTGGTCACTGAATGTTGACCACACCCACCAATTTTCCACATTCTCCTCTACCACTTTAAGTGATTTGACCTTGGATGACCTCAGGATGACCTTGAAATGACCTTCAAAATTTTCGGCACTGAATGTTGACCACACCCACCAAGTTTCATCATCCGACCACCACAATAAGGTTTATAGTGCAAGGTAACTCAATTTTTGGCCTATTTTTGACTCCATTTGAAACCATTTGACCAATGCCACATGCCCTCCTCCGACTCCTCCGCAGCCTACTTGAGTGACATCGATGGTGCGAAGATGGACACCCATACTTGCCCTCCAACAAAAGATGTCGTGTTGACAACGTTTATCGATTTAGCCCTATTTTTTGCCCATAATTTGACCCTATTTTTGACCACATTTGACCTTTGACCATGCCATATGACCCACTTTGTATCCCATCCCACCCAACGCCTACTTGAGATACATCTATGTTGCGAAGATGAACTTCCACACCTAAACTGCTTAGTTCCAAAGATATCGTGAGGGACACACACGCACACACGCACCGTCGCTACCCCATTTCTATAGTCCCCCTTCGCCAACAAAAGTGGGCGGGGGACCAAAAAACATTTCACATGTTTTGTTGATACTTATTCCGTAAAGTAGATTGATTTCCAAAGTTTCTTTAAAAAAAAACGGCAAAACTTTCTTATTCACATGAGAGTTAAGTCCCCAAACAAAACTATGTTATTAGGGGCACTGAAGTCCTGCCTCAGGTAGGAATGTTTTTTACCAGTGGCTACAATCATCAAAATAAGTGCCACCACAGACACACACAATATTGTATGTTTCAAGTTTCAAAACCACCTCGTTGTGACTCCCACTCTGTAAATTTTTCAGGGCGTGAGCTAATAACACCATCATCCATTTTAGATACAATACTGCTGCTAACAGAAAGCTACTACATTTCTAGGAAAAGAATTTTGAACAATCATAATACTATGAATGAACATAACTTTACTTCCTCTACCAGTCACTTTTTTATACAGGCTTAATAACATCAAGAAACTCCAACTGATGGAAAAGCGTAGCACCGTGGGTCTTGCCTTTGATCAGAAGTTCAAACCTCATTGGACCGCGAAAAAATCAATTATCATCTCATCCGCTCTCCTCCATGGCATCTGAAAGACGCGGGGCAGATGAGCTTTGACAAAGACTCGCAACAGTTCATTCCGATAGGGTAATATCCCCAATGGACTGTCCTGTAAAACCACCTGTGTCCTATCTGCGGTGCCAATTTTCAGCGTACTAAACAAAAATATGAGTCAAATTACTTTTCAGGTGGCAGGAAAACCTGAAGACGACAATGATTTTGGTGTGGCCTAACTGAAACCTTTAACAATTCCAATTTCACTGATCTCCCCCTCATTTAAAAAAGCTCATTTTTGACCCACCAGTTCAAATGGTCTGAGTGAACTTCCCACTATTTTGCGTCTTGAACTACTTCACAAGATTCTGTTACCTAACCAAGCAGACGCAACTGAGCAGCAATTATCTACTACCGCACATGCAACACGAAATGTTCCACTAACCATTACAATCTAAGCCGATGCCGAAAATTACCATCAGAAAACACAGACGGGTAAGGGGAAGAGCATAAACAGGCAGAACAGGAAAGAGCTATTAAATTCAATTTGGCTGGTATTCTTAACGGGAGACTAACTTAAGACCTGGTTGAAAAACCAGGGTTAGTCCTACTGATGGACCGCTTTTTTCCCTTATAGGTGACCTTTTTTTCGCGTTAAAACTGTGAATCAAATGTAACGGTGAGAAAATTTCTCTAATGGATGGTGGGCGCTTCCGGCCTTCACAGGAATTTTTCTCCCCCGTTATGGTACCTTCAGAGCATGTTGAAAGAAAGAAAGGTCACTCATGGCAGGACTAACCCTGGTTTAAACTTGAGACCAAAGTTAGTCTCCCTTTCAGAATACCACCAAAAGGTTACTTTGGGTTGCAAGCATACACAGCAATAACTGTTTATTAATACATGCAGCTAACGGTACATACTGGTAATTATTTTGATTTTATAACTTTATCATGTCTCAATCATTAAGTCTAGTTTACATCATTACCGTAGTGCCAAGCATAGGTTTTGTTTGTCTAATAGCGGATAAGTGTTTCTTGAGTGTTCTTTGTGTCCTGAACTGTATGGCATTGTCCTGACACTATAAGGATCTTCATTTAACTGTTTTAATGTTAAAGGAGAACCCGTATAACAAATAATCTTACACAATAACCTCCTAAAAAGTATTGGACTACATACGAGTGTTTTCATCATCGAAAAAACAGAATTAATATTAGCCATAGAACAATTATTAATGCTACAAATCTAGGCGACAATGGCTATTTAAAAATCGCGCATATTTGAGTGAACGTTTATTCGATAACGGCCGGCATTTGGCTTCATACACGGCTATAGGAAATACACAGTATGACAGCATCACATGTGAAGGTGTATGACGCTACGGTGCCGTCAGTATCGAATCACACTTATACATTCCCATATACACAGCGCAAATTTTAAATAGGCCCATGTTAAACAATGTTTTATAAAAATGGGTTTAGAAATGGGTAAAAAAAAACTAGAATAGTGTCGATCTGGAATGCATACATGTACATCATCAGACGGTAAACGCATTTATGCTAATGAGGTTTATTACAGAGAACAATTAGAAATGCGTACAACAAAACCATGTTTGCTACTTTGAATAACGCTCCTGAACCCCAAAACCAAACACCTTCCTCCCTACTGTAATTCACAGCTACTGAAATAAGTGCTCATTTGCCATGTTTTTCAGCGACCAAGGTATACAAATCAGACGGGACCTTGATAATTTTCCCGTCCTAACTTCGCATGAATGATCCAAGTGGGACAATACTTGATGAGACTGTTCCAATACATGAGTTTAATCACTGTTGAAGAGGTAACCACTGTGATTATGGTCCAACGCCATACTCCATCAAATCATGTTCCTTAGACACTATTCCTTTGGTGGTTTTACTTAAGGAGAATGTTGCAACTCTCTGGCTGAGCATTAACACTGATCATTAACAATTCTATCCGCACTGGTGTTTTTCCCAACTAAGTCTCCTGGAAGCTGCTGTGACAACCCATTCTCAAAAAGCCTTCCCTATACAAAGAGGTGCTCAAAAACAATCGCCCTGTGTCAAATATTTGCTGCGTGTCTAAGTTAATGGAGAAAAGAGTTGCCCAGTCAGGATCATCTTGTCTCAAATGACTTAAATGAGATAGTTTCGTCAGCTTACAAAGAAAGACACAGCCCTTAACGGCACGTCCTCTGCTCTGCGTGTCAAGACCGATATCCTCAATGCAATTCCAACATAAGGCCGTTGCTATTGGTGCTGCTGATCTTTCTGCAGCTTTTTATACTGTTGATCATGCCCTTCTTTTGGATAGGTTACGTGATACTTTCAAATTCAAGGTACTGCCTTACTGATTTCGGTCTACTGCAGAACCGCTCTTTTCGTGTGCGCATTGGGTATGCATTTCAACAAGCATCCACTCCCTTTCGTCTTCCTCAGGGTTCTGTGGGTCGGGCCTCTCTTTTTCCATAATGTACACATACTGTATCGCATCATTCATCCGGAAGCACAATATTGCTTACGGCCACATTTATCTGATGATGTCAGCTCTATTTGACATTTTGATCCTAAGATTGATGGTGATGGCCAAAACATGCTGTCAAAAGACTCTCTCTTTGTATGATGAAATCAGTGAGTGGATGCGGTGTAATACAAACTCAAATTGAATGATGAAAAGACAGAATTTTCATCGCATGTTCATCCTATTACACAAATACGCCTCAAGATATTTCCATCAGGGTCGGGACAGTGGGATGTTCCCCAGTCCTCGCCAATTAGAAACCTTGGTGTCGGTTGATCAGACATGTCTATGACTGAACATGTAAAGGTCATCATTAAGTCTGTTAACTTTCCCTCGCCCTATTTACGGATCCGCCGCTTTAGCACATTTGAGAGTTGTCATCATCTCGTCCGTTAACTGATTTTATCTCGCATGACTATGCCAATTCAACTTTTGTATGGAATTGTCGCAGAGATCGTATTAAACTTACAGATATTGCATAATAAAGCAGCCAGGCTGGTGTTCAGATCTGTTAGAAGGACACCAGCCACACCACTTCTTAAAGATCTCCATTGGCTACCAAATTGTGGAGCGTGTTGTCTTTAAGCTTATGCTGCTTACTTACAAGGGCCTTTCCGGACAATTGCCATCTTACTTGTCCGAAGACCTCTCTTTGTTCTTTCCTGGAGGCCAGGATTGGCGTTCTGCGATGACATGACGCTCTTCACTGTTTCCCGCACAAAAAGTCCTTGGGTGCCAGTGCTTTCAGCAATGCGGCCCATAGCCTATGGAACCTTTGCCTATCTCTGTTTGACACTCCAAGTCCATTGTTACTTTTAAGAAAGCTCTAAATTTCATCTATTTCCTAAGAGTGTTGATTTTGTGCTTAAATGTGTTTTTTTGTTATTGCCTCACATGATATTTAATATGGCAGCTGTTTTCTTTTTTTTTAAAAATTTTTTTATAGTTTGATGTTAAGTAACTTATCTCATAGTAAACAACAGTATGTAAAAGATAAACCATTTTTTAGGCTAAATAGTAATTACTCTATATTTTGTAAAGCGCGTTGACCTGTTTTGAGAAGGCGCTATATCAAATGCCGTTTTGTATTGTATTGTATTTATTCATTTTAGGTTAGTATGATTCTGTTTTTTGATGACACCTCGTCTATGTAGTCATAATTATTTTACAGAGTATATTGTATAATATTATTTGTTATCGGGTTCTCCTTTAATGACCTTAATAAGGGTTAATTTCGTTATTTGGTTAACAAAATTATATTATACAATAATAACATATCTTACCATAATTTTTTTACACTTCTGGCGAACAGGAAAATCTACCCCTGCAAGTTTGGTATAATGACATCACCATTCTTAATCTACCTTTCATACCTGGCATAAGCACACTGCGATTTCGATTAGTCAAAAGTTTTTCTCTCAGCAAGAATCAGCAAAAAAAGGAAATGTGCTGTGCATGTTTTGTTTGTTTTGTTTGTTTGTTTAGGTTGCAAAAACGAATAACTGTGGTTGTTCCTAATAAGCGCCCCCTGCTGAATAAATCCCCCTACGAGTTTTTGATAAAACGATTCAGAAACTGAGTTAAGCTTACCTAAATCACATGATTTAAATGGCCGGGACTGCCGTAATCCGCATCATACATCGCTGTTGTGCACAGTTTGTAATAGTTTACTTAGTATGGAACTTTGACCTGGTGAGGTGCGAAACATCGCCCTCCTGCTCGTTCGTTTGCATTATTGGTAATCATCAAAAAAAGCCGTGTGTAAGGTGATTTCTGCTGGATTTTTGACTTTCCAGTTTGACTGTAATAAACGCCCTTCCCTTTGAAAATCACCGCCCCCAGGGCTTTATTGGAACCATACGTAGCTTTGAAAATTCGATTTGGCTCGCTTTTTTTTTCATTTTAAAAGGCAAAAAAGGGGTGGATTTGGCCTAGACTAGCATGGCAATCATCAGATTGTCCACAGAGCAATGGGCACAGGTTCTGAAGACAAACCGTTTTCTTGCCTCATACATTGAATAGCCTCAATTGAAATGAAAAAGGCTGTCACTGCACTCAGTTCAAACTGCATCCAGTAACCTTTCTAAGAATACAATGCACTACATCAAACAATACATCTATCCACATAAATATTAAGAATTACATGCTATTGACTTGTACATTCCTCAACATTTTTGCCTATATAAAACCTTACAATCCAGACACAATGCCTTTCCTCAACCCTCAATGTCATATACGGAGAAACCGTACACTTTGACTGATTGTTTTTAGCTAAGTATATGCGTTGAGATGTTTGTAATCATGGTGCGAATTACCGACTGCACATTATTACTAGTAGTGACACAAGTCAATGGGAAAGAAGATCTTCCATGTATAAGATGATTGAGAGCAAACTCTTACCCCTCTTTAACTCTTTTACTGTGTGGCCCATACTGCAAGAGGTAGGAAAATGAGATGAGTAAAGAATAAGAACCCATGAGAAAGAGATCCAAGAAAAATTGGATGTGTGCATGTTAGTTTAAAGATTGGTGGACTATTGGGAATAAAATGTGATAATAAAACTGGAATGGGACCAAGCCTGTGATTATTTGACAAATGGTCACTGTATCTGTCTACTTGACAAATTCCATTTTTTTTTCAGTTTACTATTGATCATCAATCATAACGGCACTTTATCTTGGTTGGGCCATACGATACTCCACTTTTTTTGAGATCAAATCAAAATTGAGATCATTTTATTAGAATCATTCACTAACATTAATTCAATCACCTATGAATATTGGACTTGAGTAAGCCTGAGTAGCACAGAAGTTGGACTCGCATCAACCAAGTGCAATCAATCATTTAGCCAATCAATCATTTAAGGAGCCAATCAAATCGATGGAATCGCAGCGTATGACGATCATGCTCAAAATTTTAAAAGAAATGGTGAACGAGTATTGATATGCCCAATATTTATGTGCTACCACAGCAACAAATACAATGCAATTAAATCACGGAGGCCCTTCTCATTTAAAAATGCACAACTTGATTTAAGGTGTGGCATAAATTATGCCCTTTTTTGCATATTACTGCTTAAGAATTGCATTCTACCCTCAATGATAATTATGCGAATATGACTTACACTGCCTGCAAGACTCTCACACAAGCCCCTGTGCTTGTGCCGTCTATGCTTTGTTGCATATCCAGTTGTGGACATTTGCATGGTACATGTGTACTACAGCATTCCCACACTAATAACCTTTATCTACACTTAATGCACTGATTCTTGGTAATATGGGCAAATACCCACACTTAACAGCGTTGTCTGGAGTTGTGAAGTGGGGGCAACCATTTCAGATGATTTTGACAGCAGGGCAGAAAACTGCCATGTACAGATTTCCAAAACCAAATGGGTTAGCATGTGCTATTTTTGTCATTATGTTTACTGACATATCTCATTACAAATATAAGAGAATAAATTTGTTACACTGTTAAAGAGAATGAAATTTTTCAATTACCCTTTAGTTATCAAATTTGGCCAGCTTTAGTTTGTTAACTTTTTTTTGCAATCAACCATTTTTTCAAACTTAAGTTAAAACAATCCCCTAAAACGTCTACCATACTACGCAATTGTGAAAGCTAATTTGCAATCACCTATAGCTTGAATTGAATGACATGGTGCAGAAAATGTTTATGTTTCTTAAATAGATTGGGCTTATAAGTGAAAACTTAAAACCAATTATCAGGGACTCAAGAAGGTCAACTATGTCTAAATTCAAAAGTGGCGGGATGGGCGAATATTTGTGCTTTACCGGATAATGATGATAATATGACGGGGCTATGATAACTCCTAGAATAATCATCACCCAAATTAATATTTGTGCTTACCGATAATGATTATAAGTATGACGGCTTGATACTCGAGAATAATCTCATCTTAATATTGGTTCTTAACCGATAATGATGACAAGTTGACTGCTATGAGACTCCTAGAATATAATCATCTAATATCTGTGCTATCGAAAGATGTGAGTGATAACTCCCCTATCATAATCATCATCTTAAACATTTGTGCTTACCGATAATGATGATAAGTATGACGGCTATGATCACTCCTAGAATAATACCATCTTAATATTTGTGCTTATCGATAATGATTGATAAGTATGACGCTCTGATACTCCTAGAATAGCATCATCTATACAATTCTTCCACCATTACTTTCTCTTCAGTTTGCCGGCATTTGTCTCAAATTGGTGATGCTCCTTGCTGAGTGCATCTAAATAGAATGTGAAGTAGCTGTAACCAATATGTTTTACTATTGTGACTAGGAGAAGTTTGCTTTCAAATATACTTCATTAGCAGTCAAACAACAAATGTAATAACATCTTCTACACATTTTGCTCATTTTCGGTGGTCCTTTTGGTACACTACCACTCATCAAGTTTTAATTTATAATCATGAACAAGGGCGGTTCTGCGAACCACAAGTCTCGCTTCTTTCGCGTATAGCTTTTAAGACCAGAGCAGCACACCAGATTTGCAACTGTAATGAGATACAGGGTGTTCCCCCAAAAAGTGGTGCAAGCAGATACAGTGGAGGATTGCAGATATCCCCTCCACAGCACCCCCCCACTCACGCAAACACCCCACCTCACCCACTCCCCAAACACCCGCAACACCTCACCCCTCCCCAACACCCTGCACCACCCCACCCCCCTTCCCCAACACCCCACAATACCCCAACCCCCTCCCCACCCCCCTCTCCAACCCCACAACACCCACCCCTCCCCAACAACCCCCCATCCCCCACCCCCTCCCCACACCAAACCCCACATCCCCAACCCCCTCCCCAACACCCCTCAATAACCGCCACCGCGCTCCTCTCCCTCCAACCCACCCGCCATAACCCCCAACCCCCTCCCCAACGCAACCCCCGCCCCTGCCCCGCAGTCCCCCAAACCCCCTCCCACCCACCCCAACACCCCTCAATACCCCAACCCCCTGCCCCCTCCCCGTGCCCTCACTCTCCCCCGCGACCCCTCCCCCCACCCCCTCCCCTACCCCCACCCCCCTCCCCCCACTATCACTCGCAGTAACCCGCCCCAAACCCCCTCCCCTATCCCCCCCACACTCCGACCCCCTCATAGTCCCCCCTAGGCCTCCCCCCCTGGATCCCCAGCACAGTCCCCTCCCACCCCCAGCTTGGTCGTCCTCCCCTCCCCCCCCCACGCCTCAATCACCCCCCCCGTGAGGCCCCACCCTCAACCCTCCCCTCCCCTTCCCCCGTAACAGTCCCCCTCCCCGTCACTGCCAGCCTCAGCACAGGCCCTTCCTCCCCTCCTCCGGGCGCCCTTCTGCCCCACCTCTTTGGCCTCGCTCCCATCGCCCCCTCGCCCCCCCCACTCGCTTCTACCCGCCCCACCCACCCCCTACCCCAGGACACCCCTCAACACCCCACCCCTCACACCCCAACCCCCTCCCCTCACACTCGTTTCCCACATCCCCACACCCCCCTCCCCAACAACCCTCAACAACCCCACCCCTTCCCAGGTCCCCTCCCCCACTGATATGTGCGGCATGGTTGAGGGATAGGGGATTATGGTAGAGTGGGGAGGAGAGGGGAGCTTGTCAGGAGAGGAGAAGGGGGAGGGAGAGGGAGTATGGTGGAGGGGGAGGGGAGGCGTTTGCATATGGAGGAGGGGAGAGGTTATTGGGTTGATTGGTGAAGTTGGGAGAAGAGTGGGGGGGGGTGGGGGGAGCAGGGGGCAAGAGAGGGGGGGTTCGAGTCTGGGGGGCGACCGCAGGGGGGGTTGGTGGGCTTTGGAAGGGAGGGAGAGGGGATTGGCGTGGGCTAGGCAGGGCTGAGGCGGAGTGGGTTAGGGGTGGTGCGGGGTAGGGTGTAGCTAGATGGGGAGGCTGGGGAGTGGGTGGGGGGGGGTGAGTTGCAACGAGCGGGGTAGAGCGGAAGGTGGTTTAGGGGGGCGGTATGGGAAAAGGTGGATGGGGTACTGGGACCCCTTCCTCCCTCGTATTCCCCCCCCACGGCCTGGGAGCCCCCGCCCCCCCGTTCCCCTTCGGCTCCCTTCTTCTTCCCACCCCCTCCCCGTCTCACTCCTTTTCCTGCCCCCGCCTCCCCCTCCGGCGCACGTCCCCCCCCCGCCTCCCCAACCGTAGCCCCGACGTATCCTCCCTCCCGCCCCGCCCCGGCTCCCCCCTGCGCAGGGGCGCGGGCCACCCACGTGCCCCCACCTCCTCGGCCCCCTCCCTCCCCAGCCTCGGTCTCTCCCCTGCCAGGGCCTCCCCCAATGCGCCAGCCCCTCCCCCCCCCCCTCTGCTTCTCCGGTCCCCCGCCCGGCCCCTTCATGGCCCCCCCATCGGAGGACTCTTCTCCCTGCCGCCCCGTCCCCCTCTCACCCGGGGCCTCCTTTTCCCTCGCCCCCATCCCCTCTTCACATCTCCCTCGCCCCCTTCCCTTCCCCCCCAGCAGCCCTCCCCTTGCCTACCCGGGAGGGCGACACCCCCTCAATACTCCACCCCTGTTCCCCAACAGCACCCCCCCGCAATACCCAACCCCCTCCCCCAACCCAACGCATAACCACCAACCGCCCTCCCCACCACAAACCCCCCTCAACCAAACCCACTCAGCTCCCCCATCAAGAACCACCCCCCCTCACCCCCCCCCGCCTCCCAACACCACCTCAACACCCCACCCCTCCGCAACACCCAGGACCGCAATACTCCCAACCCCCTCCCCCACACCTCCACACCCCTCACAACCCCCACCCGCCTCCCCAACACCCCTTACACCCCCAACCCCTCTCCCCACCACTCCCGCAAAACCGCCCAACCCCCTCCCCCACACCTCCTCCCTCCCCCCCGCCCCTCCTACACCCCAACCCCCCTATCCCGCACCCCCCTCCCCTCACCATACCCCCACAGCCACCCCTACCAACAGCCCCATCCCCCCCCCAAGCATTCACCCACCCCCTCAACAAAATACACCCCCCCCCTCCCCACCACCCTCAACACACCCCGACCCGCACCTCCCTCCGCCAAACCCGTCTCCCATAGCATGGAGAGTCCGTCATATCCCCTCACCCCCCCGCTCTCCCTCCCTACAACCCCTCACCAGCACCCAATTATCCCCACCCCTTCCCAACAGCCCTTCACTCCCACCCCCTCCCCAAACCCTCAAACTGCCCCAACGACTCCACACCCCCTCCATCGCCCCTCCCCAACCACCCCTTCACCCCCTAAACCCCCCCCCCGCCCACCCCTGACACCACCCCAAACCCCATCCCCCCTCAGCCGTCGACACCCACCCTCCCTCCCCACTACCCCTCAATACCACCTCCACCTCCTCTCTTTCCCAAGCAGTCCCACAGCCCCCCCACCCTCCTGTCCAAGCCCCCCTCCTCCTCACAACCGCTCACCATCGTCCCCTCCCCTCCCTAATCACCCCCTCCCGCTCCCTCCCAGCAACCGACCGCCCCCGGGATCCCCCCCACCCCCGACCCCCCTTATTTTTCAACCCTCCCAGTCTGTTACCTCTCTACCTTTACTTTTAGCTCTCTATACAGCAATTAACGCATATTTAATTAGATCACTTACATCACAAAATGGCCCCTTTAATGGCCCACATGCACTTTGATTGATTGATTTGACCGGATTTATGATTCACACAAAAATGAAATCAGACTAGTCTTTTTCATGTAAGTGAATAAATTTTTGCCTATCCAATGTACCCTTTCAGCAACACATCATTAATGCATATTGAATTTAGCTTCATTACATACCTAACGAAGCCGCATATATCAAACTCACTTAACTTTCAAATGGCAAAAAGATGCGCACCATACAGGGCTATTTTCATGCATGAAGGATTTTGTGTATCCGATGTACCTTTTAAAAATATAGCCATTATGCAGATTTTAGGCATATAATTAGCTCATTTGCTACCTAATTAACCCAAAATACGCCCCCAATCTAATGAGGTCGAGAACTCTTCACCCGCTTCCTTACAACCCAGTTTACACATCCTATATGCCTTACGGAACTCAAGATAACTTGATACACAGCTTTTTTTCCTTAATTATGCAAATTAAGACCCTATTAGATAATTTATGCGCAAATGCCACTTTTGGGAAGACCCCATAAGATTCCCCCGCCGAAGATGCACGCAGGCATAGTATTCTTTCATGCAGCGAGGAATTTTGTCCCTATCCGATGTACTGTTTCAGCAGAATACAGTAATTAACGCATATTTAATTAGCTCCTTTGCAAATACCTGTACTAAGCCGCATGTATCACACACGTTCAAATTGCAAAAAGATTCGCACCATGATAGGCTTTCATACAGTGAAGAATTTTCCGTCTCTGATGTACCGTTCAAAAATTATAGCACTTACGCTGATTTTTGCATATATTAGCCTAGCTCATTTGCATATTTCATTTGGCCCGAAAAACTGCCCAAAATCTAATCAGTCGAGAACTCTCCATCCCGCTCCTTTCCACCAGTTACACCATCATAATACGCCGTACGTAACTTCCAGAAACTTGTACTCAAGCCTTGGCGGGAAAAATTTTCGTTAATTCTTGCAAATTAGATACTTAATTAGCATATTTTAGGACGCCCAAAATCTAATCAGGTTTGAGAACCTCATGGAACCCCTTCTTTCCACCAAGTTAACACTCATCGTAGCCCTTACGGAACTTTAGATAACGCGTACACAAGCCCGTGAACACGGACGTCAGCACAGACAGCTGACAGACAGACGACAGCCAGACAGAAACGTACATACAGACAACATACAGACAGACAGACGGACAACAGACAAGACAGACAGACAGAAAAGTGGATTTACTAATCTCTGGCCGAACAAAGTTCAGGCGAGACAA
The DNA here is from genome assembly GCA_023653785.1 of Ophioderma brevispina. NCBI lineage: Eukaryota > Metazoa > Echinodermata > Ophiuroidea > Amphilepidida > Ophiodermatidae > Ophioderma > Ophioderma brevispina. The sequence goes on from JAMKCH010008107.1 coordinate 37,605, forward strand.
AATTTGTTAAAGGGAACACTCAGGGAATGCAGTCACCATAGAAATTGTCTTCATTTTCACATTTTGGTTAATTAATTAGATGAATTTTTTTACGTTATCTTTAAATACCACCTTGTGGTGCACTGAAAGATGCCGGGAAGGATTGTTTTGGGTATGGCTTTGGTTTATTGGTTTATAATATTTTTGTTGACAATTGAAACCTTTTTATTGATTTTTAAAAAGAAAATGCAAAACACAATAGGATTTCCCCATTCCTTTTCAATAGACCGTATTCAATATGACATCGTCCACCAGACATGGTTTGTGGACAAGATGCATCATTCCAGTACTATTCAATACTTAAGCTTTCAATCGATCCATGTTTAACTATTTGCACAGGGATCCATTGACGATGTGAATTCATTGTAGTACTGGAATGCTTCTACTTGTTCAACCAACATGGCTGCTATTTGAATACGGTCTATACTTAACTGCAATCCCTTCATATAGCAGAATTAGCATGCCATGGCAATTTGTTTTTGGTACAACACCTCAGTAATTTACAGATGTGTTTGGAATACTGAAAGTTTTTTTGTGCTGTCTATTAATTTACCAGCTTGATGCACTGGCCACATCCCCCAAGTCGTCTGCGTTTCACACAGGGTATCCTGATTGCACGAACGCTGCCGTTGTGACCTCTAGTGCCCAAAAGGCATGCCGCTTGTCTTGTGCTCTCTTCCACATAAGGCATGTGCTGGTTTTGTGCCCTTCCAAAATTGATTGATTATTGATTGAAATTTTGTGCTGCTTTATACTTTTCAGTTATTTCACCTTATAGCTCAGTATGCATTAAGGTTAATGTACACATCCAACCTGGCAGAGTAGTAAGCGCCACATAACATACTGTATGTACTATAATTTTAGAGCAAACATTATACTCATATAGTCCCTCTGTGCAAGACATTTACACTGGTAAAATATTGATTTGTTAATTGGCAGTTGCCTTCTAGGTACAAAAATTTTTTAATATTTTGTCCCAACAAACCAATGCACCACGATGCCAGGTTCTCATGTTTTCCATCCTTTTCCTTTCAGTCACCACATGCCATGCATGCAATTATCCTCAGCTACAAGTCAAAGTTTAATAGTCTAGTACCACTCTGTAAATTGTGCTGCAAATTTCCCAATCTTCTGCGCGCTGGGTCTAGAAAATACTCCTTAGTGATTTTACAAACATCTTCAAAGGGCAAAGGATACCAAAACAAAACAGTAATAATCCATAGCAGGGATGGTATTGGGATGGCAAAGTAACCAACACAAATTCATTTTTCTCTTCACCAAACCTAACAATTTGTATCAAACTGAAATAAGGGGCAGGCTTGTTGCTAAACAGTAAAACTTTCAATGGCATTCTCAAGTGACATATTAGTCTCATGAACAACTTTGACAAGGGCTCTCACCTCCAAATACACAAGTCTGGCCACATACAGCATCTGGACACCAGGATGGATGCGTAGATAACAGATTTTAAAGCTGTGTACTGGTCATACCCAGTTGGTAGTGTGATTGTCACATGGAAGGGGCATAACAGGGATGACTTGTCAGAGGGGGCAAATTACAGTTTTTGAGGCAGATTTTCATGATTGGAGAAGTGAATAAATCTGTGAGCAGTCAAAAAAGGGCTGAATTAGGATGACTTTTTGCTTTTCCCCGGTCAGAGTTCTCTGGGGTGGCAACTGCACTCCCTGCCCCCGGCTATTATGCTATTCTGGTTAGGGGAGGAGTGTGCCTTGGCTAACTTAGAAGTAATCTTTGTGAGGTTGGCGCCAAACGTCGGAACGGTTACCATTTTGAATGTAGATGAACCAATAAATGTATCTACCATTGTTAAAATCAGGGGCTGGAAAAAAATCAAGGGGGCCAATTCAATATTTCCCAGGAGAAGTTGTGAAACATCAACAAAGGTCGTGCAGGCAGTACAGGTGGTGCACCAGTTGTCACCACCAAACAGTTTGCCTTTTTGGGGATTGTAACTTTTGCCAAACTCTATAATCAGTATGAAAATGACAACATTAACAAACAACAATTCCAGCTTCACCAATTTCAAGCGAAACAGGCAGATTTTGCCTGGAATGAGCTTCCGCAATTGCCTACTTTTCCAGGGTGGTCTAAATGATGTCCAAAATAAACCGGTCAAAAAAAACTTAAATCAAACACAGTGACAAACAGGGCATTGCATCAGGATATTCAAATTACACTTTCGCTGTATGGGAGTATATCAAAAATGACTTAAAGACACTATAAATAAAAGGCCCACACTTCTCTATTCCCCCCCCCCCTATCACTAAAGATAAAAGTAAGCCCCTGTCGTTGTACCAATGATGCTTCCAACCTAACATAAAATTCTTGATCAAACAGCAAATTCCAAGTCTATCCCTGGCGTAGTACCAGAGTAATAACTACTGTAAAGTTGGAAATTTCGCGCTACATTAATTTTTGAGCTTTTTCGAGCACTCTGAGCAGCGCGAAATTAAAAAACCCGCGAAAATGTTTATTTTGTGTGTAGGTTATTAGGATAGCTGACAAGAGCGAATTTAAAAAACAGCAAAAATGGTGAAAATTGCTGAAAACGCAGCAAAATTACCCGCGCGAAAATTATCAACTTTTACAGTAACCCATCATGATAACATGTAGTGATTTAATCTTACCTGCACGGTCATCCAATTCTGACAATTTGATCTCTTTCCATACCTTGTCACATTTACTAGCATTAATATCCACGACGTCAAATACACAAGACAAATAGAGTTGTTGCATTGATGTGTAATTTTTTTTGTGGGGGGGAGGGGTATAAGTGGTGGGGAAGTGGGGTAATTGCTCTCACCATTGCTCTCTAAATTAAAATTTTCTACACGTTGATTATAATGGAACAGACATTCTTTGTTTTTCTTCAAATTAGCCGGGTCCCCATTTTATCAAATAATCATGTCATCAACGTATTGGGGGGGGGGGGGGTTCAGACTACACTACCATACATTGGATCATTGTATTTATCCCTGAATCCACCACTTCTATGATCAAGAAACTTCATCTCTGATGGGAAACCAGTATATTATGGCTGTTCCCAGACATTAACCAATGTTCTATGTAGCCTCCATATGCTCCTCATATCTAGGACACAATTTCCTTTAAAAACACAACGTATGTTTCTCTGTTACATATTACTTGCGGCATGACATAATTGGGCAGAGCTTCTTTGACGACTTACTGAATGAAACAAGCATTCACACAAACAAGTAGTTGGGAAAATTCATGAAATGTTACTCATAGAGGACCACAGGCCTTTACACTCATCAGGATTCCAACACAAACAAATACCATGCTCAAAACTATCAAAGTTCTATGGACACAGTATTTCATTTGGCAGGCCTTCAAGTTAATTGTGCTTATTGTTGGGTCAGAAAAAAACATTGTGTTACTGATTTTGAAAATAACCAGTACAAGTGGAAAATGCATATTTGGTGTCAACCACTGATAGTTAACTGTGTGAAATGATTGGCTTCATGCATTTGTGATTTATTAATAACACAGCAACAATATCAAACGTACACCATATTTGTGTGGCTCATACAGTGATTTGTATGCAGACAAACACTTTCAGGAACTTAAAGGGCCACTTTGTGATTGATTTATCTTCTGATTTGGACTTAAAACAAGAATTATCTGGTGCTTAATTAAGATGGGCCCACAGCTGTGATTTAATCCCATTTTATTGAAAATAGGCAAATGAGCTCATTAATATTCATAACCTATCCAAAAAGTATACAGCACATGAACTCATGTTCTACCATCGTGCCACTTTAGAAGATAATAAAAGTAATCGGTTTAGTCTGCAGAGTGGATTAATGATTTGGTTGGCCCAGTCCAGACATCCAAGCACAGGGGCGGATCCAGGATTTCTCATAGAGGGGGCGCCAAATTTTCAGGGCGCCACAAAGCTAGATCTACATGGCCACCGACGCCCTGTACCGTCATTCTTAGATATCTACGGGGCCTCCCTGTGTGTTTTAAAAGTCATTGATAGATCTACAGTGCGCCCGGCGCCCTGTACGCTGCAAAAAATAGAGGGGGCAAGCGACGGTTGCGCCCCCCTCTAAATCTGCCCCTGAAGCAGGTATCCAGGCATCTATCCATCCATATCCATGATCACATAAGCCTTCCACAACATGGTTGTGGTGGGGTCCACAAATTGAGATTTTATAGCATGATACATCTGAACCTTTTGGGCTACACTCTCTGCCAGAAGTGTTCAGAGTTATGTACCGTGCGCCGAGCGTGACGTACGTCAACACGGAAGTGAATCCCGATTGGCTTGTTTGAGTAGGTTGGCCTCCCCATTGGTCAATCACGCATGAGGCTACCCATAGTCTCCGCCCCTTTCATGCAGATATTGCAGCGCGCGCGTTGCCGACCTCTGAACAATTCTGACAGCAACTGTAAGTGTAACTGTATGCTGAAGCCTACAGATTTGAAATACTACAAATGAAAATTTTTGAACATAAATGGGCAAAAATTACAAAACGGAGGTCTATGGAGTACTGTGATACAAACATTTACATCAAAAAGGTATGCACCTGAGCTGAGGGTTGGATACAGGAAGCATCATAACAATCAAACATACATGAATGTATAGGCTTGAGAATAGAATATGTATACAATTATTTTACTTTAATGACCGAAAAATACATTTGACCATGAATCCTCAGGTCCAAACTGGACTGAAAAAAGTGGTAAAATGTGATTTTTTATACCTTTGCGAGTGTTAGCTGAGACAAACCCTCTTTTTTTCTTGGCCTAGCTTAAGACACTTAGGTCTTCATAATTATGGGGGATCCTAAAGTCCAAATTAGATTGAAATTGGATTGACACTTCATTTATAAGCCACATCTGTATCCAGACATACCAAATGCCAAGTACAAAATAGGTACTGCCTCACATTTTACTATGCCTTCTAAACTGAATCCCCCCCCCCCCAGATCTGGTAAACATCTGAAAATATTGGATTATTCAAAATCAATCTACTCATGCTCCACCCAATTTGGAATTACCTTAAAGGTTCAACGAGAGATTTTAAAGCACCCAAATATTGTGTCATAATAGTAATTTCGTATAGATTAGACACTCAATAGATTTCTTACCTTGTATTTGGCTACAGAAATGTCTTAAAAGAGAGAATAAAGGTGATTTTGATTTGATAATATTTCAATATAAAATATAGGCTGAATTTCATATTTGCTCCTATATACGAAATTAGAAATCCCACAATTTTTGTACCAACCAAAGAAACATTTCTCAGCTTAATCCTTCCAGATGGTGATATTTTTGATGGAATGCTTTACATCAGAGCAAAATTCAGTAATTTCGATTTTTAGGGACACCTGAAATGTGAAATCTCTCATTGCACCTTTAACACCATTTAAATAAACTAATCATAAGAAATTTGATTAATCAACATATTTCAACAGTAAACCACTAGTGCTACATTTTATAGAGGGTTAATTACAACTTGACTTGTTGGAATCACACTACATACCTCATAACATTAATAATGTAAATAATATTGTGCCCAGAAAGACAATGCCCATGCCATCTGTTAATCACATCACATATAATCAAACATCTAAATGATAAAGGGCCTGTTTCCAGCCTACACTTAAAATATTACAAGACAAATTGATCCTTTATATTTTTGAATTTGAGTTTAAAAGGTGTGTGACCCAGAACAAGGTCCGATTTTTCATGATGATTTCTCCCTCACATGTAAACATATCACCAGAAACATCGGCATGGCTCGAAAAAGTGGGGAATTTGGGAAGCTCCTTCCCAGGAAAGTTGGCCATTTAGAGGGAAATTTGACCATCTGGAGGGAAATTTATACATAAGATATAGTTGGAAATCTATGAGAAATGCGACTATCTTCCAAGGAAATTTACATTTTATCAACCCCTGAACATCGTATTACAAATTGGTCCAGCCGTTTGGAGAGTAAGAGCAAAAATGTGTACTAAATTGGCTCAAGGCAGTGGTTTTTAATAAATGCGGTATACCACATTTGGAGACGCTATTCGCTGATGTAAAGCATGTTAGAATAGGACCATTGCCAGGTTAACTATAGCTCACGCTAACTTTGGTTCGAGCCACTGATCACGTTGATCACAACACAAATCCTATGGCATATCATATTTCGGAACAGGTGCATGAGCCAAGGCTTGAACCAGTAACCAATGGATACTAATGTGTACTACATCGGTGAAATTGTTCATGCCATTGCAGGGAAACATTTCGTGGGCCTACAATTTCACTGGGTATTGACAAAAATATGAACTTTCTTTAATTCTTATACCAAAATCTCAATTTTGATGAAGTGGGGGGATATAAGATTGTTGATCCTGTACCCACCTTTATTTATGGAAAATCAAAAACAGTTATTGCATTGGCTACATTTTGGATGTAAATGATGCTTGTAGTAATATTGACAACCATCTGTTTCTCATGCATAAATAAGCGGGCTCTAAATAATAGCTTAGAATTGCATTTGGGGCAATATATGCTGCTCACTTGGACATTAAATCATTATTCATATCAGTAATCAATATTTACAGTCCTGTCTAATTATTCAAACTATTATTCAGTCACTTGTAAGCAAGAAGGCAAGACCAAGGTCACATAGGCTTTTATGGTCATTCTATCATTACTCCCCAATTATAGTACTATTTTAGTCGGGGAACATGGGTAGCAGTCGCACAGTAGTGTAGTATCATTGTATCATGATACATTTGTGGACATAAAAACAGACACAGGCTAATTACTTGGCCGTCATTCACAGAAGACCTCAAATGCCATACTGTTATGTTGTCAATGGTCAAAGAGTCATCAAGGTCATCTTAATTTGCATTTTTGCAAGCAAATATGGTGACAGAACAGCATATGAGCATCATCGCTGCAGTTGTGATTATGCAATTTCAGCTGATATTGCGACAGACATCTATTGACATTGAAAGAATTGCAGGTGCACACAAATTTTTCCCTTCTGATCAGCTATGAATTCGCCATATTTATTCCCTATGCATTGTGGGTTTATTTGAAAGCCCTTGGCTCCCAGATTGGAGCAGGATTGGCTCTTTGGAAAATGCGATGAAAAAATGTAGGTCAATTCATGAACATTAAATTCTTTTGCACTGATCGGTGGAAATGCTGCACATAGTAAAATAATTTATCAATGGGCAAATTATGCCTTGCCATGGTCTTCACATACAAAATGGATACTGATTAAGGGCAGTGTAAGGTGACAGAAGACATGGAAAAAATGGGGGTCTTTGGGTGAGAGACAGCCAAATTGCCCACAAAAAAGGGGTTATTAGGGACAAATTTGCTAGACTTTTAAAAAAGTCTTTGGGTTAAATTTTTGCTAATTTTTTTAAAAAGTAGGAGTTTTTGGGAAAAAATTTTCAAAATTAACCACAAAATAGGGGTCTTTGGATGACTGAGTGAGTGAGTGAGTGAGTGAGTGAGTATTAAGATTTAACGACAACTCACACAATTGTGTCATATCGTGTCATTAAGGTAAAAACATCTAACCTTTTTAATTCAAAACCTTTATAAAACATACACTATAGTAAATTTTAAAAATATGAGGGTCTTTGGGTGACAATGCTGAAAATGGGGTGTTTTAATAGCCTTGCATGCATCATCTTCAAAATGGGAGCTCCCCCGTCCAGGGTAGTACATTACATCACCGTAGTTATTAATTAAAATCACAATTGTAAAGATCTCAAATATCTCTTTGGCACTTATGCAGAGAAAAAGACATTCATTGTGCAGGTATCAGATTTTAATGAGCTTGTTTAAAATTTAAAAAAAATTAAATGTTGCTTCAACATGATGAAATTAACAAATCCTCAAATGGAATACAAAATCACATTTAGTTCTCGTCTTGACATGTATATTGTGAAAACAATTCAAAATTCACCATTATGACCATTATGAAAAATAATGTTTGACAGGTCTGACTTGCCCATTGCAGGCTCACATGTAGGTCTGAGTCTTATGGCCTCACCAGACCTTATCAAACACCCTTATTTTTCATAACAGCGTATGTTTCTCATCCTCTGTAACCCACCTCATCTACTTGAGCTTGAGTCTGCTGTAACCTCTTGTTAGAGGGCGCCGGTGTTGGTCCACTAGGAGCGCCTGGGGCTCCGCCTGCTGGTGGAGGTGCTGCCCTGCAATTTTACAACAAAATAAAGGAATGCAATGAACAAAACAGACCTAACAAAGTGAGTCTTATAGTGCGTGCTCTTAGATAAGATCTAAGTTTGATATTATAATGAACTTGTTGGTTTTATAAGCACCAACAATGTGGAACGACAGTGTGAACACATGGACGTAAGTCATCATGAACAAGGAACATTTTTTCACATACATCAGTTCTGGAGTTTGCATACATTCCTAACCAAATTTGCTGTTTTTGTACATGATCATCTTGCAATGCAATGCAAAGAATTTACCCCTTGTGTTTCTTATCATAAATATTCAATGAAGGGATGAGTCTGCCTTTATTAACACAGTTGTCTGTTATGGTAAGTGCCATCACATTGTTGGTCTTCTACAAACACTGATCTGATAAGGCATGCAAATATTGGATTCTCTCTTTTTTAAATATTCCACTGCTTAATTTTTTTGAAAATTCAAATTACGCTATGCTTAAGTCTGTCTGTGTTAACCAATGCACAATTTTGTATCAACATTTACAGCTAAGTATGAAAGTAACACGGACTGTATTAACCTCAAGTTAATTACAGAGAAACGTTTTTCAGAAGCAGCATCACTGTTTGTCTACTTGCAATGGAATACTAAGTGTGCAAAAGCTAATCCTGTTTAAAAACTTAAAAATCAAGATACTATACGTAGTACCACTAATAAAGGACAGGCCTCATGCTATAGGGATTTTGGATAAATGCTGGATCCAACTGCTTTCTTCACACTTCTCGCACCCTTTTTAAAAGTAAAATTGGTCGCAATGCAATTCGGAATGTTACAAGCATAAAGATACAGGGATCACTAAATCAGTTAGAAGCTTATGTATTATGGGATGTGTGTATTTAGATATAAAGGGAATTTGCATGAATTTCAGTTAATGCATATGCACTCAAATATAAATTAACATGACACAGATTACATGTGCACAATTGGGCAACATACTGGTACATGTATAGCCATGAGACCTGACGATACTGACTGACCTCAGAATAGAACATTTTTTCTCTCACTCATTTGAATAAATATGCACAACGTCCATACTTTATGTGCATGTAACTATGTAATATGGCTTGTAAGAGCTCAATAGGGTGTCTTTATCAGTTAAGGTCCTGGGATGTCACAAAATTAGAGAATAAAGGTATGATTTTGGGAACCTGTACTCTCTTACGACGAATTGAAACCAAGGCGATACCATTATTTTAAGTGGAAGAACGAGGCCAGAGGCCGAGTTCTTCCACGCAAAATAATGGTGTCGCCGGTTTCAATTCGTCATAAAGAGAGTACCGGTTCCCAAAATCATACCTTTATTCTCATTCTTAAACAGCAATTATCATTTAAGGTCATCTTTAACCCAATTTCGCGCTACTTTACGGCTTAAATACAACAAGAAAGGACTGCCATCACCCAGTGAAAACAATTGAACAACCCGCTGAACGCAACGATCATACGCAACAAGACCCAACGTTGGCAGGCGCGCGCGAAAGTAGAAAAACACGGTATGGTGTGAGCGCTTCAACCTAATAATAACTTCAATACGCAGCGTTGGTGTATTGTACTACCAATAATAACTTCAATACGCAGCGTGTACTACCTGGGTTCAATTAAACGAATTGAACACGGGCATCGACCAATGAAATTGCTTACATTTTCACAGCTGTTTAAGAATAAACCTTAAGCAAGAAGATAACTTAAAACCAATTCCTTATTACATTGCACATTGTTTGAATTGTAATGAACTGATATCAATAGGACTCTATGTAGGTCCATAATATTATGACTTGCTTTGTAATTTCAAATGACACTTTTCAGAGGCTTTTGATGAGTTTGAAAAACAAATGCTCAGGCCCCAAGTAGTCTTCAACTTACAGGCATCATTTTATTCTGTGACATCACTTGACAAACTCAGATAGGATTGTCAGATTAAAGGATAAGGACATGCACACTTGACCCTCAGTCAAAGTAAATTAATTTTTTTTCTGTCAAAGATGTACCATGTGTGGTACAAGTAAAATAAAATTCTAGGTTATACTTTGAAAGAAGTCACATGATATTGAGGTAGTCAACATACGGTATCTCCACAGCAAAATCTTTGAACATCAGATTAGCATTTGTATATTACCCATAGCAAAGCAACTGAATATTACAAGAATGCTACTTTTTTTTAAATTTTAGACTGCTTGTGTGTTTCCCCTCCTCTATTCAAATATAAATCCATGATGTGTTCATTTGACATCAATATCATGTGCTACTCTACATGTATAATAACTTTAAGAACTATCTAAGTACATAAAACTTAATTCATTTTTGTTAATAAACAGTCAACTTAAAATTTACTACATGATGTACAGGAACAAAATATTGTTATGCTATACAGAATTAAAGATTAGTTGACAAAACAGAAAGTTGTCCATTATGGTTAGGGGGGGGGGGAACAGAACAGGTTATGTTACCTCTGGTCCCCTGTGGGTGCTGCTGCAGGAGTTGCCCTGAGGGTAGCATTATGGTTATACAAAAACAAGTACAGTACATAGAGAATCAATTCACAGGTTTTAAGGGGAAATTAAAGGTACATTTCATGATCCTAGCACCTCATTTTTTGTCTACAGTTCACTAGATATCCCTGAGAAGAGGATATTTTCAAAACTTCTGGTCATTCTGATGGTACATTTTGATGTTTGTATCACAGAGCCCCATAGACCACTGTGTTCCCAAAGGCCTGCCCATAGGCAAGGGGTTCTCAATTATATTAGCTAAAGGGCCAGAGAATGCCTAACACATTTGAAAGTTCCCTACTTGAGGGCCAAATACACCTGAAATTGTATTTATTTATTTACATTTTAGAGCAAGCCGAGGGTCAAAAATCAATGGTTGGCAGGCCTGATTTGAGAACCCCTGCCATAGGCTCTATATGCAACTGTGTTTATGAATAGAAAATACAAAATACTAGTTTCTTCCAGAGTAGATCAAATTTGCACCTAAGATCAGGCACACTTACTATACTTAGACCAACGGTTCAGGTGATATAAAAATCTTGCCTTTTAGGTAAGTCGGGGACGAGGCTGTGGATCACGAAATGCCCCTTTAACCATATCTGACCTAATGAGTGCTTTATGGTGACACTTCAATGGTTTATTTTCTCAATACCATTTACTTCAGTTTTTAAGTGGTAAGACATATACGTGTATAAACAAACATCAGTTGGCCACAACATGGTATACTTATGCAATAAATGCAGGTAGCCAATTATTTTATTGCATAAATTATTTTGACAAAATACTGAATAAATGTACTGTTACCTTGAATGCTAAGTCAACTCAATTTTGCTGTGTGGGCATGCACTAATTAGGTCAAAATATGATAAGCTTTTAATTTTCTGGTCAGAAATTATATTTTGAATAGCAACTCTTGCATGAAGATGACATGAAAGGAAAGTTGATGTTAAATATTTTAAATGCTACACATTAAATATATTTCTCTTGATGGGTGAACCACCTTTGAAAATGAATGATAATCTACAAACATAACAGGCTCTTCCAGGGAATAATTTGTATGAATTTATCTTACTTGGCAGAGTGCAGCAAATTTATTCATGCACATATTAAACCGTATTGCATCGAATTCCTCTGGTGATATTGATTATCATGAGCTCTGCTGGCTCACAGTCATTCTAGGTCAAGTTTGCCATCTCCTCACACTGACAGTACTTTACATAATATGCCCATGACGGTACCAGTCGGGGTAAACGCCCTGTGTACATAGGCACTGTGGCTAAATTCATTTGTGGCACAGGTCTTATCTCACTGTAACACATACCCAGATGTATACAAATATTGTCAATAAAGCAAGATCCTGGCCCATGCATGATATTACAAAGGGATATTACATGTATGGAGGTTTCCCTTTGTAATAGGCAGCAGGAGTAGGATACAAATACCACTTTTCTTGGCTTTGCTTCTTTTATTTTTTTTTAAATTAATGTCTCAGCATTCTTAATTCTTAATATTTCCTCCAATTTCCCTTTAAGAATGTCAATATTCATCTAACAAATTTAGGTACCCCTTCCATGTCAATGTGTTATTGGTTTAGGAAAACATGGTAGCAGGGGGAATCTTAAAGGCGCTTGTTCCGATTTATGCGTATTGTGTTCTCTACTTGATATGAGAGCCCGACACTTGCATATACACCCCATCAAGTACCGTGGGAAACAAACTTGCAGTTTTTATGGTAGAAGCAATAATGCATACTGCAAAGCCCTATTCAATATTGTGCTAATATTGATGGTTAACCACTAATTCGGCGGTTTTTTTTTTTTTTTTTTTTTTTTTTCAGGACGATGTTCTTGTTCGACAGTCAACATGTTTTACATCAACATTTTCATCAGAGAATCCGATTTGTTTCCTTTCAAGTATCAACAGGAGGAACAGAGCAGATCAATTTATGCAAAATAAACTATTGAACGCAATGTAAGGAACAACATCCGGGTAAGTGGGCCCGATACTACATCGGCGTTTGGCACGGATGAGAGTACTATATCGCGACAGTGAGAACGCGAAATCAATGTGGGCCGAGCCCACTTCTATAATCGGCCCATTTTGGAAGCTTTTGGACAAGTTCCAGCCTTTCAGCCCCCAGGTAATATTCACATTTTTTTTTTTTTTTTTTTTTTTTCCGGGTAAAGCGGGGGGGGGGGGGTCCCAAAGACGATCGGAACATGCACCTTTAACTGCTACATAAATAATATTATTCAATTGTGGTTCATGAGATCCTACTTGTTAGTGTTGGACTTTGTTTTTATGGATAAACTTTCCCATATGAACCATTTTAAGATTTCAGATAGTGGTATGAATACAAGCACCAAACTTTGAAATCATAATTATCACCCAGACACGACACAGTATCAGTCCTAAAACATTTGCTATGCAGATTGGCAGCACATGGTGGTAACTGCTAAACCATACCAGCGGTAATAAATACAGCAGGAAAATCATTCAACAGGGTTCTGGTTTCCTTTGCTGAAAATAGCACACTTCATACTCCGAAATTATCAAGATATGGCAAGGTCTACAATTTGACTGAACCTCCCTTCCTCCTCAATTTAATCTCAAGCGTCATCTTGACATTGATGTACACGGAACGGAGGAGTAGGAAATTTGGCCTCTTTGTTGTGGTTTTCAATGGCATGCCAAAAATATGCTTGGAGAATATGAGTCATAAATGGAATGGCACAGACAGAATGTCATTTTGCTACATGTACTTGCATGCAATGCATCTCATAAATACCTACACTGTACATCATGGGAAATCATTTTGAATGTTAGAAATCACCTTATCACTCGGATGCGCATTTTATGGAAATCGCCCTCCGATCTCAATTTTAAGCAAAAACGGCATTTTCATTCAGAAAACGAAAGGCTGTGGTGAAATGAAAGTTGCCTAGCGTGATTCCTAATCCCCCCACACACATGGGTATTGGCACCAAATTAAGCAAATTGAACAAAAAATAACCGAGTTATGGTCAAAATCCAAATTTTTGACAATTTGGCGGCCAGTTTGGATTTTCTGGGCACCCTGGTGTTCGCATGTTTTTTTTTTTTTTTTTTTTTTTTTTTTAAAATGGTTATTTTAACTTATTTCACTGTATTCATCAAATTAGCCTGTGTTCGAAGTGATCTGAAACATTGACCTCTATCCCCCTCTAATAATATGCCCATGACGGTACCAGTCGGGGTAAACGCCTGTGTACATAGGCACTGTGGCTAAATTCATTTGTGGCACAGGTCTTCTCTCACTGTAACACATACCCAGATGTATACAAATACTGTCAATAAAGCAAGATCCTGCCCATGCATGATATTACCAAGGGAATATTTACATTGTATGAAGGTTCCCTTTGTAATAGGCAGCAGGAGTAGGATACAAATACCACTTTCTTGGCTTTGCTTCTTTTATTTTTTTAAATTAATGTCTCTAGCCATTCTTAATTCTTAATAGTTTCCCCAATTTCCCTTTACGAATGTCCAATATTCCTCCCCCAAATTTAGGTATCTCCCTTCCATGTCAATGTGTTATTGGTTTAGGAAAACATGGTAGCAGGGGGAATCTTAACGGCGGCTGTTCCGATTTATGCGTATTTTGTTCTCTCTACTTTTCATATGCGAGCCGACACTTGCATATACAACCCATCAATTACGTGGGAAACCAACTGCAGTTTTTAATGGAGAAGCACTGAGCATACTGCAAACCCTATTCAATAATGTGCTAAATATTATGGTTAATAACCACTAATTCGGTCGGCGGTTTTTTTGTTTATATCTCTTGGGAATGAAATGGTATTTGGGGCTCAAATTTCAGGAAGACAATGAGAAAAATACGGCCCTTTTATCTGATATCAAAATCTATACTTCTTTCTTTCCCTGTTAAATCGGGGGGGGGGGGGGGGGTGGTTCCCAAATAGCTATCGGAAACATGCACCTTTAAAAAAAACTTCTACAATAAAAATATTATTCAAATTGTGGTTCATGAGATCCTACTTGTTAGTGTTGGACTTTTGTTTTTATGGATAAACTTTCCCATTGAAACGAACAATAAATATTAAGAATTAATACAGATAGTGGGTATGAATACAAGGACCAAACTTTGAAATCATACTTATCACCCAGACCAAAACAAAAACTAAACACAGTATCAGTCATCTAAAACATTTGCTTGTGCGATTGGCTGCCAACCAGTAAAAAATTCACAGCACATGATGGTAACTGCTAAACCATACCATGCCGTACATAAATACAAAGCAGGAAATCATCAACAGGGTTCTGGTTTCCTTTGCTTAAAATACAATCCCTTCATCTCCGAAATTATCAAAGAATGGCAAGGTCTACAATTTGACTGAACCTCCCTTCCTCCTCAATTTAATCTCAAGCGTCAAATCTTGACATTGATGTACACGGAACGGAGGATAGGAAATTTGGCCTCTTTGTTGTGGTTTTCAATGGCAGCCAAAAATTGCTTGGAGAACATGCGTCATAAATGGAATGGCCCAGACAGAATGGTCATTTTTGCTACATGTACTGCATCAATGCATCTCATAATACCTACACTGCCTGACATCATGGGAAATCATTTTGAATGTTACCTCCAAGAGATAGCATTTAAAAAAACCCAATTTCCACATGCAATATATGTATGACCATAAGGTCTTTGTATTGATACTCCAGGTGTAATTGGCAGGCAAAAGTTTATTAAAGTGGCCAGTGTCCGATAATGGCCTTGTCCACATAACCCCAGACATTTTAAACGCACAGTGGTCCAATTTTCGGTATCTGACGATGAGCAAAGTATTTTTTTTTCCTTGAAAATTGGTGCGGTTTTTTCATTGAATGTCTGCGCTTGACACTTTACAGATGGGGGTTTTTGGCTTGAAACTTATATCAGGCCATCCTCCTTTAAAAAACAGTGAGGCAAACCCACTAATGTGGCAATTTTAACATAGGCTCTACTCAGAATGCACTTCATTTTCATATTAATCGGACATAAACGTTGAAACTCAACATGCACAATATACCAATACTTATAAAAATACAATGGAATATTTGAGAGCTGAAAGCCTTAACAGTTTATAACTTTAGGCCACATCCACAATACCAAGTAACGCTGATCAAATATTTGATTATTAGATCATTCAAGTGTGATAATAAGAATTGCATTAACACTGGAGAAGCAAAGGAAATTTGCAGAAATTGTTTTCTTTAATTAAAGCATTTCCGTGAGGCCCAATGATTTTAATCAAAAGAATAATAATGAGGTTTCATATCTGACGATGAGCTCTTCATTAAAGTTCTCATAAGAAAACAGCCCCAAAATGATGTACAGATAGATGTGTAACTACTATGATTTCAGCAAGGTAAAGGGTTTGAAGGTTTGACAAAGAGTTATGACTTGAAGATTGGGATGGAGCCAGAGTAGGGGGTTTCATCAGCCATACAAAATAGATCATGGGTGCATCATGCCATGGTTTTTTTTTTTACATGGGTCAGAATTTCTACTTTCTATTTTCACTCACACAGATAATGTACACATACTTGAACTTCCATTTTATTTGACACAGTTCCCCCCCCCCCCACGATTTGCTCTTTAAGGTACATGTAGGGTGACCCTGATTGACAACCTCAATTATCCACTACTTTACTCCATGAAAAAATTGAGATTTTGAATAGTTTATATTTTTCTCATCACCTATGAATTTATTAGACCCAGAAAATGTTCCTTTCAATGTGATGATAAAAATGTCCCGCAATATGGTATACCACAGTCTTACACACACTTCCGTGGGTGGGTCGATTTAGTGCACATTTTTTTGCTTCTACATCCAACGGCTGAACCATTTTGACTCAAAATTTTAATTGGGTGTTTTTTGGTGATATGCTTCCATGTGACCGGAGAAAACTGTGAAAAATCAGACCTTCGATAGGGTTTGCCTACCTTTAATGAAGACTATAGCTGAACACGTCACCAAAGCATTCATGTATAAAAAAATAGTGGCAAGTAAAGTTTTGCTCATGCTCCCCCTGGCACGATGGCAAGCCTGGAATATGACCTATGACCTTTTTGGTCGCATGACGCAGTTTTGCCTGCAATAGCTTAACAAAGAAAATGCAGCATTTACCGAATGCATGTGTAGTCTGCCGTTGTGGTTTGAGAATGGCCGCCGAAATGTCACACCCTGAGGTCACCAAGGTCCATGAGGTCACCCCACATGAGGGTCACTATCCAAAGTCTATTCTAGTCAAGTTCATGAAATGTGACACACATATGTGGAAATAGCGGGCATTTATATTTAGGGTTAACATTCGGGCCTCAACATTTTTACCACGACAGACACACACTACCATGAAGCATTCCCTAAGTGCCCTCTTGCAGATGACAACGTGGAAAAGGTGTTGACCTTTTTGGGGACCGACACACAGAACATCATCAAGACAAACAGTACATGACTGATTTAGATTTTGCTTCACAATCCATGCACAAATACATTATACAACCATGCCAAAATCTCAACAGAGAAAAAAATCAAGAGCAATGGCAAAAGGATGGATATACATAGTTGGTAAGAGTTTAAAGATTTACATCAACTATCTGTGCCTGTTTAATAATGCGCTCTCTCTCTCTCCTCTCTTATCCATTGATACCCAGTCTCAAAATAAAAATTAGGGCGGGCAAGGCAATTTTGCCTAATTTAAAAGGGCACCAAGCATTACATGTTAAAGATAGCAATTTTTTAGAGCACAAAGGCAAATGGTAGGGGCACCAAGGCAAATTGCCTGAGGTGCCTTAGGTTATTTTGGGGAAGCCTGGATACCAAGACAAGCAGTCAACCTCTATGTGAATCACTTGAAATGCCTTAGGATAAAGAGATTTATAATAATGACTGGCCAGAATGGAGCTATCTGATGAAGACAGTAGCAGTACCGGATCATAACCTTTACCCAGGTAACTAAGGGCGCGTTCCCACTATGTTTGGTACCAGGACATGGTACGCAATGCCACATCGAGCCCACTTCCTTGCCTAGTGGGACACGCGTTTGTTAAGTGGCCTCTGACCTACATCCGAGATCGGGTCCGAGGTACTAGACGTGGTACCAAATGCATAGTGGGAAAGCGTTGTACATCGTATGTGGGCCCGGATCACATATCACCACGGAGGAAAACAATTGCCTTGGCTGTGAGAAAGGACAAAATCATCGCAAACAAAATCCGTACTTGTATTTTCTACATGAATTGCAAAATATACCCTGTGAAACATCCACACATTCTCTGAGTAGTTTCTCTATTGTATCATATATGTTAAGTTTAAAACACGATACTTGAGAGTGATGCCGATAAGAGCAGGGTGTGAAAAAACAGGATGGCTGAAGGACATCCATAACATGTAAAGTCAATGCGACTTCCGGGCTTACATGAATCTGAAAATACGGTCACGCGATTATAAAATGTCAGAATAGCAGGACGATGTTCTTGTTCGGCAGTCAACATGTTTTACATCAACATTTTCATCAGAGAATACGATTTGTTTCCTTTCACGTAGAACAGGAGGAACAGAGCAGATCAATTTATGCAAAAATAAAATATTGGAACAAATGTAAGGAAGAACAACATCCGGGTAAGGGGCCGATACTGCATCGGCGTTTGGCACGGGTGGGATTACTTTATCGCGACAGTGAGAACGCGAAACTCCATGGGGGCCGAGGCCCACTTTACTATGTGGACTCAGACCTAGGTCCAAGCACACGTTTATAGTGGGAACACGACCAGACAGGAGGGGAATCCAGGGAGGGGCGGAGGGGCGCTGCGGCGCCGCCCGCGGCGGGGGCCGCCCGCCTCCCGGGTAATTTGCGAAGAAAAATCTTGCAAAACAGCCCATTTTGGAAGCTTTTGGACAAGTTCCATCCTTTAGCCCCACCGGTAAACTATTCACGTTTTTCAAATCCTGGATCCGCCACTGTAAGAAAGAAAAGAAATATATATTTAAGGAGGGGTTTTGCCTTTGTTTCGCTAGCCCCCCAAAATAATTAACAATGAGCACCAACAGGTGCTGTGGGTTCATTAGAAATGCAGCAAGTACTTTGTAGGTTATGGATAGATTGGGTTAGCAATTTGAAATCTGTTAAAGGAGGTGTAATTTAAAATAAACTGGCAACACAAGTAGATAGATCAGTAAAGCCAAAAAAAATGGAACCAGTAGACACTGGACTGAGGATTGACCAAACAGATGAAAGCATGACACTGGGAACAACTGAAGAGATGGACCAGTAGACCACTGGGAAACCTTAAAGGAGAAGGAAACGATATTAAATATTTCAAGGAAAATATGTGGGGGTCATTTTTTCCTATTTTTTGTAATTATTATCAATGTCATGGTGATGTGCCTGCAACATTACATGGGTCTATTCGGCTACCAGTATGGCTTGCTTGCCTGCCTGCCTGACTGCTTTGCTTTGCCTTGCTGGGTGCTTTGTACCTTGGAAAGGGGACATAAGATTAAGACTACACAAAACAAATTGGGACTCGATTGTGCAAAATACTGTCATTTATTAGTTTTTAGACTCCAAGCCATAGACAGTATGAACATAATCACTTCTCACACTTTTAATTACTGTATGTCCAGATTCAAATTATTTGGAATTTGAAGACACGCTCAGTGATTCACTTTAAGATTAAAAAATATGTGAAATTTGCAGGAAGAGCTTAAAAGAGAAAGAATTATTTCCTGAAACTGAAAAATTGACAGGAAAAAGGAGAAAAACCGCAGCATTCAAAGATAAGGATCTCCATCAGTTAGGTGTTGTAATAAGTGTCTGTACGGACAGTGAAGTGACAACATCAGATTCTGTCCTTTTAGGTTGCTTTCAGTCTTATAAGCACTTTAAGGGTGTGTTATGATAGCTATACTTGTTACAATATGTCATAAAAATCTGATTTTGAG
>JAMKCH010008108.1:0-31283 GCA_023653785.1 Ophioderma brevispina
ACTTTCTTTCTCGTCTCTTCAATCTCTTTACCTCACTTTTATTCTCTTCCTTACAGTTTCTCCTCCACAAATTTCCTAATACGCATCCTTCTTTCTCTCCCTAGTCGCCTCCTTCATCTCTGCATTCCACCACCTCATATCTTTCCTGTCTCTCCTCCCTTTCCTTTTTCCCACACACTTCCTCACACGCCTGTAACAAACACCCCTTCCTTAAAACAACCCCACAGATCGGACACATCCTCCACAAGGTGCTGTCCCACACTATCTCAAAATTCCATTCTTGTCTCTTTTACATTTTAATATGAAGCACTCATAAAAGTGTACTTATTCTTAAGATTGGGATTGGGATTAAAAAAGAACACAATCATGGAAAGTGAATGTACAGCATATTTTCATTTTGACTTTTGGATATAACTAGCTTTTTTGTTTTGCCAATCTACATTCTGCTTCAAACACTTCAAATTGAAAGCACTGGTTGCCAGTTTTACAAGCAATTTTGTCAATTGATTAACAATTCTGCCAGTCCCTCATCTTGAGATATATTTTTTTTATTTAAATGGAAATAGATTTTTTGTTTTTAAAATTTTTTTAGATACTAGCACCCTTATTGTTCGCAACAAGATAGCAACGTACCAATCTGGCATGGTAGGAATTTGGATTACGCCCTCGGAGATTTGCTGCGTAATATGACTACTAGACTATCGTCGATTGCCAAACTAAAGGCAAGGTGGTTTGTGCGCAGGATAGATCTGTTACATTCTCACAATTCGAAATATGGTGCACTGTCAATTTTAACCGCATGGGTCCCAACAATCGCCAACGAACTTCCAGTGTGAATAACTCTCAAGTATGTGTTATTATTAGGTCTAAAATAAGCTCAACAGAAGAGTTTTTATATTGAAACAAGCAAATGGTTTGTTGAATAGCCGTTTTAAAGTGTGCATTCGCTCGCAACCGACCACTTATATTGACAAACTATAAAGTCGGGGGACAGAAACCTTTGGACGAGCGCATACACCTCCTGGTTTCCGCTCGGCGTATTTACTGCAGAAAAAATGCACTTGCCTCTGATTTGCCACCGAACGATCTGCCTGTTGCAATGCTGGGTCACTGACCCACGCATCATACAACGCTGTAGCTCCACCCCACCCCCTTTTACAACAAGTGGTACGGCGCTCGTCCACGGTGTTCCTGTCCCCGAGTATAAAGTGATCAGTACTATTTGTAAGGCGTCTGAAGTCGATGTTTTATGTTTCCCGTAACCCGCCGCGTTATGGAAATTCTGCCCCCGCAATTCGATATGTTTGAAAAAAGTTCCTAAAAAAAAGTTCATTATTATTTTGTATTTTTAATGAAAGTAATTATCAAGGTTTCGTCTTGTGAATCAACATCTTGTGATGTGCTTTTTATAGATTTAAACAAAAAAAAAAAAAAAAAAACAGTTGCAAATCATTTAGGTGGTTGTTTTGGCAACAATATTGTAGTATTAGAGCACGCTGAAGGTTGGTGAATGGCTGTTCTGCAATTCCGAATAATGAAAAATGACATAGTGCCTCATTATGCTTGGCAAAAAAGGTTACGGGAAACATACCATTGACTTTCATTGGCCTAATATGCGGGCTCTGATGATGTCCACTTTTCCCCATGATGCACAGGAAAACATTGCTTCTCTGTGGCAATTGTTTGTTCACCCTATTGCGAGAAGTACACCTGTCTTGCAAAATGGATTATTGCTTTCTCAAATGGTAATGAGTGCGGTACCTTTACAACTCACCGTAAAACCCAAACTTGGTAGAAAACACTGCTCAGGCTCATTGCGGGTGTTCATGGTTTGGGGGTCCACTAGGGTAGTTTTCTTAAAAATACCAAATGTGAACCAATCATATTTAATCACTCCAACCATGGAAAATTTCTCATATTAAAGGGAATTCCTATGATCCAAAGCCGCCTCGTCCCCTGACTTAAGAAAAGGTTGAAGAATTTTGTTTCATCTGAATGTTAGACCTATATATTGTGGTGTATGCCTAGTCTGACGTGTCTGATTCGTCATCTCACTTAACACTTGGCTCTTTTTGTCATAAAATGGATGAACTGACAGCACATTGTCTGTGGCACAAACTGGTGGTGGTACAACATATTTGCTCGTACACCAAACTATACCCAGAATCAACCCCTTTTAAATTTTGGGAATAGCCTTTTCAAGGCACAGCTGTTTGAAGGTCCTCATTTATTATGACAAAAACGAGAATAAACCAAAAATATCAATGGCGACACACTTTGGGGCAACAATTTTATGTATTTATGCCACTAACTATACTGTGGTAAATATTTTGATTGAAATTTTCATTGCGAACAAATAATCGTCATAAAAATCTAGTTTTTACACGGCTTTCCTATGGAAATTGACATTATAATCATTTGTCAAATTGTTGTTGCCATTTTGCTTAAAATTGCTCTCTAAAATAATAGACAATTTTGGCTGTGTGTCAAACAGCTGTGTTAGGATATCCAATGAATAAAAAAATATGATGCCTGGGGAAGCTCGAACTTATGATGAAATTTCAATAAATCGGATTGTGTGGGAGGGCCGGCTGGTGAGTGGCTTATCCACTGCGCCTTCACCAAAGCGGCCCGGGTTCAATACCCTGTGTAACCTGTGGTCATCTTGAATTTGGGTTGCCATCATCCATATCCGTCCTCGCCGGTGTTCTCCCAGTACTTTCGGTTTCATCCTGCATCGTAAAACGGCACCTTCTTCCCATAATCCTACCTTGTCGTTTTCTGTTCTGGATATACTTTTTGTGTTTGTAGCAGCCTAAGGCATTCCACCGAGTGGCGTCCTGAGCACTTCAGTGGATTTTGTCCCCGCGTTATAAAATTAAATTTGTTAATTATTATTACGGTTTGACAGTGGCTCTTAAGGCATCATTTGTGTCAATTTCAAACAACTCAAACAAAAGTAAGCTATTATATTCCATCAGTTGACCTAGGGCATTTATAGGAGCCAATGGCAAACCTTGTCCTGTGACCTTCCTTTGTAAGGTCAAAAGGTCAAACAGTCAACTAAACAGCTCAGTGTCGAATAGCTAAAGTACCCCATCTCTGCTTTTTTGCACACATTGCAATCATCTACCCTCTAAAACTGAAAATAAAATAATACAGGAAGATTTGTGTCCGAAGGTGGAATTGAACACACAACTTTGATTCTAAGATTGGGCACTACAGACACACGCCTTGCAATCCGAGCTGGCAGAGAGTTGTTCTTTTGTATTGCTAAACAAATACATTAACCCTAACACTCAACTGGGGCTTTCCCCTAGATAACTTCTGAGACTCAATGAGAATCAATCCATTAGGTCGTTTAACGTACGAGAGGCAAGAGGCTCATTTTTGACTTTCATTCATCTTCCCCTCGAGTTTTCCTGCAGACGAATACCGGCGTCAAGAGCTTCACTATCCCAACTAGATGCAATCCAGAGACGTGTTCCATTTCCATCATTGGTATCTCCGAGAGTGAGCCTGAAATTTGAATGATTCTCATTTACTCTCGTAAAGACAGTAGGTTAATAGTGGCAACGCATATCATGAATATCCTTCAGAGTATGCCAGAATTTCAGATTTTTATCTGAATTTAACTTTCCACAGTTTTAGTTATTTTCCACCTTTTGTGGTTATTTTTTCCCAAATTTGTATGCACTTTTTCAGGATTTTTTGGTAACCCTCCTGACCATCTCTGAGCCTTCTTGGCATGAGTTTTGGGCCAATTTTCCCCCCCCCTCACTTTACATTTAATAACCCCACAGAAATTTCCTACTCTAGTTTTTTCATCATTTTTTTTTTTCAGAACCTTATACTCACACACCTATGTGGGTCACGTTGGAGCCTTTACTGGTCAAGACCGCATCGGCCTTTACGGTCACCAATCAGAACGAGGGAGTTTCTCCTTAAATGAGGAGTTGCATTGTTGCATAATGCATTTGTTACACCAGCACATATCATCCCTTTGGGTGCACATATGTCACCATTCCAGGCTTGGAAAACATGCATCTTTCCGCGGTAAATATTCGTGTTCCCCCTATACACATTTGCTCAGGGACCTAGGTCCGAGTCCACATAGAATGGGCTCGGCCACCATTGATTTCGCATTCTCACTGTTGTATTAGAGTCACTCCATCCGTTGCCAAGTCTCGATGTAGTACTCGGTCCGATTACCCGGGATGTTGGTTCCTTACTTCCGCATGATAGTTTTTATTTTTGCAAATATGACTGCTAGCGCTGTTCCCTCCTGTTGATACTTAAATGGAACCAAATAGGAGTCTCTGATGAAAATGTGTAACATGTCTGATTGTCGACAAAAACATCGTCTACTAGGTGATCATTTCTGATCATCGCTTGATGTGCGTGAAACCGTAATCCATTTTCAGAGTTCATTGCGTAAACCCTGAAGTGTCATTGTTACGTGTTTATGGATGTCCGTCAGCACGCTGTTTCGCCGCTGCTTCTTATCGCTAACAATCTCTTCAGTATCTTGTTTTATACTTAATGAAATAATATGCATAACAAATAGAGAACAATCAGTAAAGAAATGGGGGTTTTTTGGGGTTTAAAGGAAAAAATGTTCCAGGGTATTTGTGAATTCAATTTGAAAATAAACGGATTCTGTTTGCGACTAATTTTTGATCCTGCTCCCCCCCGCGGGTCTTGCCACAGACCAGTCGTGGTTTCCGCGGTATATGTGAGCCGGGCCCCACTTACATGAACAAACGCTTTCCCACTGTGCATTTGGTACCAGCCCACGTCCCTAGATACCCCTACCCCTGAGACTACCTACCTGATGGTGGTCTCGGCCCCGATCTCGGATGTAGGTCCGAGTCCACTCAACGCGTTCCACTAGCCCAGGAAGTGGCTCGATGTAGCATCGCGTACCACGTCCTGGTACCAAATATCATACCCAAAAAATGTGTGTTAACATTTTGAATTTCAACATTTTTAATGTTTTCTTTATCTGGAAAAGTCAAGATTTCCCTCCCAATGGTCAAATTTCCCGGAAGGAGCTTTCCGCAGATGCCCCACTGTCCCACCATGCAAACGTTCATAAAATAGATGATAAGTTGATTCACAAGGTATATATGTTGTTTTTTTTTTGATAAGGCCAATTTTTATAAAGCTTTAAGGTGCACACGAGAGATTTCACATATCAGGGTGTCCCTAAAACGTAATTACTGATTTTATGATCCTGATGTAAATCTTTCCATCAAAAATATCCCCATCTGAAAGGATTTCAGCTAGAAATACTTGTTCTTTGGTATCAAATTGTGCCATTTCCTATTGATAGGAGCAAATACGAATTCCAGCCTATGTTTTCATTGAGAATCTGCAGCAAATCAATCACATTTTTTCTCCTCTCTGTTAATACATTTCTGTACCAAATACAAGAAAAGAAATCTATTTAGTGTCTAATCTATATCAATTACCTATGAGGACACAAAATTTGGGTTGCCTCTAAATCTCTCGTTGCACCTGTAAAGCGCATTGCACATTTTGAAACTATATGAAATTTCTTCCTTTGATGGCAAAATGATAGTCTAGGCCATTGTAGAAAGAGATATATTTTTACACGAAAATCATACCCACAACAGATCGGGACATCATAATAGGCTATTTAAAGACTTGCCAGGTAATTTTGTAAGCCACTTAATTTGCCGTAAACTTAATCACAGATCTGTCTATACATGAATAATCATATACTCGTATCTTGATATTACACCACCACGGTCCAATAGACCGATCAAACAGGGTTAATGGCCAACGGGAAGCGGGCTCCGCTTGTTTTCTTGTGTATGAACGCCATTTTCTGTTGTCTGCTAATAAATGTCGCTGGTACATTAATTATAAAAATCATCTTTTAACCACAAGGGGGTGCAGTTGGTCCTTAAAAAACATTGTCAAGGTGAGGGGCTATAATTTAAAAGCTTTACAACCATATGCAAAAACATCAATTTTAGTGAATACATGCGTGATAGGGCGCACTATTTTCAAATGTGCCAGTATCTCTTTTAACATGCACAAGAGATTTAATATCAGCTTACTAGTGTCACTCCCTAAAAACAGGAAGTTGAGCTGATTTTTCCACCAGATTTAAAGGCTTAAATTGGGTCAAAAAACTATCCCACTCAAGATTTAGCTGATTTATTTCTTGTAGTACGGAAATATTGGTGAATTTTGCTAACTGTTTGTATTGGAGCAAATACAAAATCAGGCCTTTGTATTAATGAGTAATAATTTGTTTTCATGTTGAGTCCGATTTGTTTAAACGTCCCACTTCCAGTAAATTTTCCTTTGTTTTTGTGTCTCCTGCCTTAATGCAGAAAGCCACACTGATGTCTGTTTTGTTGTCTGTTGTTGTTTGGGAACAAGGGTAACATTTGCCGTAATATCTGCATACTTTAATGGGTTTAAACCAAATTTGGGTCCATGTACAACATGACATCCCCCATTTGTTGATTGAGGTCAAAGGTCACACTACCAGCGTCAAAGGTCCTGTGAGGACAAGTTGCTAAAATAGCTGAAAATGTAAAATTAACCTCATTGAAAAATTGAGTTCAATTGGAACCAAACTTGACTCATAGGTGCAACATGCAATTCGCCTATTTGTTTATGAGTCAAGGTCACATATCAATGTCAAAGGTCATGTGAGGCCTATTGTTCCAAAACCGCAACGGCAGGCGACCACAAGCGGTCTGAAGGACCGATGTATGTTCTTTGTTTTTGTCTTTTTTTTGAATTTAAAACAGCTATAATCTCCGAACTGAGCAAGAATTCATTACACCTTGTATTCCTGATGTGTCTGTCTGGCTGGTCATCTTAGTTTGTAATTTTTCTCTCCTGCCCAAAAGCTTGTGCCAATTACAGCCAAACTTGGTAAGAAAAACCTCTGAACCCAAGCACTGCTCGGCACAGCTTGACAAAGTAACTTACACTTACTGCAGAATGGCCCTCTTGCAACATATCTCAAGACCGATAACTGAATCTGAAGCGAAGCAAGACCACCGCTACTGTTTTCCACCTCAACACCAAAAGAGGCTCATCGCCAGCTTCAATCCAACCTCAATGGAGCGCCACTACCATACAATCCTACACCAACCTATCTGGGAGTTAAGCTTGAACCGGCACTTTTAATTTCCTGCAGGCCCCTTGAGTCCTTGCGCCAATTGATCTTCGAGGAATTATCCCTGTGCGACTTTGCTGTATCCTCATGGGGTGCCATCCCAACGACTCTTCGCACCACTGCCTTGGCTCTGGTCTACAACACTGCTGAATATGCCACCCAAGCATGGTGCAATAGCTCCCACACAAAGAAGCTGGCCACAGTCCTTCCACGGACCTTGAGAACCATTACTCGCTTTCCTCCATCCCTACTCGCATCCCTATGAGTTGCTACAGTGCTTTTCAGGCATTGCACTGCATGCTTTTTGGAGAGAACACCATATGCACAAACTAGTGCATACTGCTCCTGCTGGACACAAAGCACCTGCTGCAAGCCCTGTCCAGCTTGGCAGACAGAGACTCTGCTCTCTTCGCCTTTCTATCGACCTCGCTGCCAAACTCTCCCAGCTCCCCATTCAACACTTACAGAATGGGGAACTGCTTGCTAGATACTATCAAGCCCAAGTCAACTTCACTAGTACAACCTATTGACAGAACACCCACCTGTAGCATCTTCCAAGCAAGGATGGGTCGCCCTGAACACCGAGTTGCAACCGGATTCGGTCGCTTCAACAGCATATGCACCGATGGGGTCTGCGGCCATCGCCATCCTGCCAATGTGGTTCTCGTAATCTCCATCATTATGTGCAGATCACATCTTCAATGAGTGCCCTACCTTTTCGTCCACTGGTTGATATAGACTTCTCAATCCCAACCATCCAACGCGAGCTGGCTCCACGTGACAACATCTTTAGCCTGCTGCCTATACACGGAAGAAGAACAACCACCCCATATGAGTGTTCTCCATGGGGGTGACCGTCATTGGGACAATGGAGGGGCATTCTTTGAAAATCCATTGATTTTTTGTCTGGCCACAATCAATGCTACGATCACAACTTGGGTCATAATAAGTCCCTGACCCAAGGCAATATGAGGTCTGCACAGATCATATGTGGATGAAAAGGGCCATTCGTTCATCCTCACATTCTAAAGTACCATTTGATTGGTTCATGCAGCTCTCTAAGTTACTACTCCCTAGTGTGAAAGATTACCTTTGGAGTGAAATATTAAATCAACAAAATCCCGCTTTTGCTTTAGCCTTAGCCTTTGCAGCCCCACTGACATGCTTTTTAAATAAATATCATTGCAATGATTTATGACCGCCTTATCTCAAGAAATTATATACCGAAAAGTAAAGAATCTGCCTGTGGCATACCTAACAGAATTGTGGGTTTTTGGATAGTGCTAACCTAGTCACACAGGTGAACATGTAGGGGTCCCTACCATGCACATAGTGTATAACCGAGATTAGGATCTGGTTGTGTATCTTTTGCTGTACTAAACAACTAAAACTAATATGTATTACCACATTTTCACTGAGGTACTCCTAACTTCTTGTTTCAGCTAGAGGCAACATTGCAGAAAATATCATGGATTGTTGAATGCTCCTCTGTTAAAGAAGGCAGAGCCTTTGTCAGTTCATGCTACTGGATGTAAGTGATGAGAACTTTGTATGAGTCATAAAATAATTGTTTTTATTCCCCCTGGGGCTTTAGCCGAGGGATATTTTTGTTATCCCCCTTAGGTTCTTTATGCAGCGTCATCCGCCAATGTCATCGCGTCTCCACAAAAAGTGCTGTACTGCCCACACCCCTTGGTACACATTTTGATGACTCTTGCCCCAAAGGACCTTATTAATACAACAACGTCAACATCCTTGGCGTACTTCCTCACTAAGAAGTTGGCTGTACTACCCAGATCCCTGGGACAATTTTGATGACTCTTACACCAAGGACCTTAGTATACCACATACTCCGCGCTCCATGGCGTACGATTGCTGTACTGCCCCCAACCCCTGGTCCCAATTTATGACTCTTAAACCAAAGGACCTTAGTAATACCACATACGTCAGCATCCTTGGCTGTCTAGTTTCTGTACTACTGGCCCACACCCCTGGTCCAATTTTGATGACTCTTACAACAACCACAAGACCTTAGTACTATAACCACAACGTCAGCATCCTGGCGTGCTAGTTGCTGTACTGTGCCCCACACCCCTTGTCCAATTTGATTACTCTTTCCAAACCAAAGGACCGAAGTAATACCACCACATACTTCAGCACCTTGGCGTACTAGTTGCTGTACTACTGCCCACACCCCTGGTCCAATTTTGATGACTCTTACACCAAAGGACTAGAATACCACATACATCAGCATCCTTGGCATACTTGTTGCTGTACTCCCACGACCCTTGTACAATTTTGATGACTCTTGCACCAAGGACCTAGTATCCCACATACGTCAAACATCCTTGGCGTACGTCTCCACAAGAAGTTTCTTTACTGCCCATGACCCTGTAACAATTTTATGAGCTCTTACACCAAAGGACCCCGTAGGTAATACCACATACATCAGCAGCCATGGCGTACTAGTTTCTGTACTGTCCCACCCCTGGTCCAATTTTGATGACTCTTACAACCAAAGGACCTTAGTATACCACATACAGCAGTCATCCTGGCTACTAGATTTTTGCTGTACTGTCCCACACCCCTGTTCCAATTTTGATGACTCTTACGCCAAGTACCTTAGTAATCCCACTACGTCATCATCCTTGGCGTGCTAGTTGCTGTACTGCCCCTCCCCCCCGAACCCCGGTCCAATTTTGATGACTCTTACACCAAAGGACTAAGCAATACCACATACGTCAAGCATCCTTGGCGTCAGTTGCTGTACTACTTGCCCACACACCCTGGTCCATTTTTATGACTCTTACCAAATGACCTTAGTATACCACATCATCAGCATCCTGGCGTACTAGTTGCTGTACTGCCCACACCCCTCATCCAATTCTGATGACTCTTGCACCAAACAACCTTAGAAAACACATACATCAGCATCCTTGGCGTACTAGTTGCTGTACTGCCCAACCCCCTTGTCCAATTTTGATGACTCCTATACACCAAAGACCTTAGTAATACACATACATCACATCCTTGGCCGTACTAGTTGCTTGTACTGCCCACAAATTCCCCTGGTCCAATTTTGAGACTCTACCAATTACACCAAAGGACCTTAGTTACCACATACATCCGCATCCTTGGCGTACTTGTTGGGTTACTGCCCACCCTTCCCTGGTCCAATTTTGATGACTCTTACACCAAAGGACCTTAATCACAACCATCATCATCCATGCCGTACTAGTTGCTGTACGCCCACGACCCCCGGTCCAATTTTGATGACTCTTTCACCAAAGTACCTTAGTATACCACATACATCAGCATCCTTGGCATACTAAGTTGCTGTACTGTCCCACGACCCCTGGGTCCATTTTGATGACTCGACAACCAAAGGACCTTATTAATACCACATACATCATCCTCCTTGTCGTACTATTTGCTGTACTGCCCACACCCCTGTTCCAATTTTGATACTCTACAACCAAGGACCTTAGTAAAATAACACATACATCCGCATCCTTGGCGTAAACTTTTTGCTTAACGGCCCACACCCCTGGTCCAATTCGATGACTCTTACAAACACCAAAGGACCTTAGTAATAACACATACGTCAGCATCCTGGCATCTTCTCCACTAAGAATTTGCTGTACTGCCAAGATCCCTGGTCCAATTTTGATGTACTCCTATACCAAAGGACCTTAGTATACCACATACATCAGCATCCATGGCGTACTAGTTGCTGTACTGCCCACACCCCTGGTCCAATTTTGAACTCTTACACAAAGGACATAGTATGTAACCACATACGTCAGCATCCTTGGCGTACTAGTGTGTACTCTCCAGACCCTGGTCCAATTTGATGACTCTTACACCAAAGGCCTTAGTATACCACATTACATCCGCATCCTTGGCGTACTTGTGGCGTACGGCCCACACCCCTGTCCACTTGTTGATGACTCTTACAACCAAAGGACCTAGTAAATACTCACTACGTCAGCATCCTTGGCATACTTCTCCACTAGAGTTGCGATTCCCAGATCCTGGTCCAATTTTGAGGACTCGATGCACCGAAGGACCTCAGCCACCTCAGTAGGTAATACTACATCTGGTGGAGATATAGATCTGTAGGTCAAAGGTGAAATTTTACTGAATTTTACTGCAAGCAATTGTTTTCACTCTTTATTTTAGGGGTTCACTCATGGTTTTCATGAGTAAATGCTGGATTGGCCCCAATAGAGCGCGGCGCCGTGGGTGTCGCAAAGTGACACCCACCGGCATAACCGGTTCACACTAATTATTTGCATGTTTGTACCTTTAAATCTCAACTCAGTTGTGAAAGTCACGCTTTTCATGCAACGTTTTCGTTGTCTTCAACACTTGAGGGAAAACAGCGGATCATTGTATCAAGATGTATGGTTAAATTACAAAATAGGTGTGTGCTTTGTATGGCACAACATACAAAAATATTGGAAAGCAGTTTTGTGTTTTATTCAACACTATTCCAAAAAAAGTTTTGAAACAGTCACGTATATCAGGCTTCAAATATTTATTTGAGGACAATAGCTTGCTGTAGAAGCCATGCTCATTGTACACACCCATACATACCTATTTCGAAAGGCATACCCAAAAAGTTTATCGAAAATGATACTGACAGGGTTATAATATTGTTTAGGAACGGCTCTCAACCAATCACAAAACGTGGACATATCTGATGATTGGTAAAACCCGTGTATTCATATCTTAACCATCTATCACCACAAATTTTCAAAAACTTTCACATCATGCTGTCTCATGAAAATTTATTAATGGAACCCATTATAATATAATAATCGTGTTATATAGCGTTTTATCACTGTAAACAGTCTCAAGCGCTGTGCCTATTATTATTACGCCGCCCATTAGAACTCCCAATCATTTCGTTTCATATAGGTGGCTGCCGGCCAAAGCGCCGGTCCCTATCAGCAACTAGTATGGGTTCAGTTTGACCTCTGACTCTATGTGACATTTTGTTTGTATTGAGGTTCTTATGCTAATGTAATAGAGAACAGATAGTTAAACCAGACAGGGGCAGTGGGAACACCCCCCTCCTACCCCATTGGGGAATTACGTGAATGAAGCTACTGGTAAAGTTAAAAAAACAAAGCCAGAAAGGGAGGAAGGAAAGGAGTGTAAGTAGGCAAGAGGGGAGGAGGGGGGTTAGGAGGCAGGAGGAAGGGAAGCGGAGGGGGGCCAGGAGGGATAGTTAAAGATTGATTTCTGGGATGTGATAAGATCCCCCTCAGATTTTCCAGGGGGTTGGTGAATTTTGAAAAAGTGAGGACAGGAAAAAAAGTTAAGCCCCCTATTTACACGGCGTTTTTGTGTGATGTGCGTCTTTCGTCAACATTTTGGCCAAAAAAAAGGTGAACATTGACCAGAACGCAAATCCGAATTTGAGGACACTTGGTATGTCGGTAGTTATGGAAACAAGTGTTACCTATGCAGAAGTCCATGTAAACATGCATATTAATGAGCTCTTTGCATATTTGCTTTGATGGCAGCCCACAGATATTCTGTGAATATAGTGAGTGCAAAAGCAGAGAACTGCCAAATTCTAGTTTTCATTTCAGGTGCAAAATATTTTGGATGAACTCTATTCCCATATATGATACAAGCATAAACATGGATCGTTAACGGTTACCGATAAAATTGGTTCTATAGGCAATTGTAATACACCAAATTACTGTTCACATTAAAGAGAGATGACCCAATTTATAGATATAAATTTTCCTCTTGATAGAATGGCCTTCACCCCAAAAACCCCAACTGTAAAGTTTTGCGCTGCTATTTTACCCGTTTGATGTTATAGCTAAAAACATGTTTTGGTAATCCCCATAGGGTACTTTATGGAACATGATTTGTAATCCCAATTAGAGTAAAATTATAATTGGTCGACAAAAAAGGGGCACATTTTGAATTCATAAAACATCCAAAACCAAACATCCTTCAGCCCTTAAGATTTAACAGGGTTAAATGAGAAAAATAGTAGCTTTCTTTGAATACCAAATGTTGGACACTTCCAGTAAAAATCGGCGGTTTCTGGGGACGAGGCCATATAGCGATCGGACCATGGTCCTGATAATGGTTTAGCGGTTAAAAATTAAATTTTGTAATTAAAGGTTATGTTGGTGATGGCCCAGAGCTGGTGATTGGAGACCTGTTGACGAAACACAAAGAAATATGTTGTAATCTGGTATCTTCATCAATAGGCACTTGCTAACGATGCAACATACCAGGAGAGTGAATCGATTGGTCACCAAAGGAGGAAATCGCACTGTATACCTATATTATGGTGGTGTTAATCCTTGGGTGATGAGGGCGCGTGCTGGTAACAGGAGAATAGGCGTCATTCGTTTCCTCCTTCGCAAAGCCTCTGGACGTTTGGCTGCTGGACTCTAACAATGGCAGGCGAGTTGTGAGGGCTTTGAGGCAAGGCCTCTGGATGTTCACGGTAATTCTTGATAAGGGGCAT
The DNA here is from genome assembly GCA_023653785.1 of Ophioderma brevispina. Lineage (NCBI taxonomy): Eukaryota > Metazoa > Echinodermata > Ophiuroidea > Amphilepidida > Ophiodermatidae > Ophioderma > Ophioderma brevispina. Next base: position 13,674 of record JAMKCH010008108.1, read on the forward strand.
GAACACGTTTATTTTTGCTAATACCAATAAGTGCAAAGGGGCGGGGTTGGACTTCAAATATTTGAAATATTTGCAGGCGTATTAGCAGAGCCAATAACATAAAAGCCAAAAGAATAATACCAGTGTGCCAAAGATACTTGCCAACCTTCCCTGTTTCTATAGGAATCATTCCCTATTGGAACTTTTCCCAAATTGCAAAAAACTAGGGATACCAGGCATGATTTCTGACAATTTCAAAACAAATCTTGAAATAATTGCCAGAAAAGTCCTGAAATATTTTTGGCTCCTTAATCCTCTTTCCTGCAGCTTCAAAAAAGAATCTAAAACCCATTAACTTCAGGAGACTCTGCCCCTGTTACTCCAGAGGCCCTTAAGTTGATCAGAAATAGACACCACCCAAAAGGCCTTTCGTGATGAGGTGTTCACGGGGACGCATGCCCCATTCTGATTTTTGGGTTCTCCATGTTGGCAGGTATGTCAAGATATGAATCCCAATTCAATTACGTGTTGTAGTGTCGTACTTGGGGGACATACATACAAAAATATACGATTTGTCTTTACTACTATCTCGTCTCTGCAGGGTATGTTAGGATAGTCCTAAAACTTGTTACAGACATGAAAAATATTTGATGAATTTCTGAATTTGACAATCACTGAGAGTAGTGGGCCGTAAGTGACAGATTTTTTTGAGCGATACGAAGTTCTCTCAAATGCACTGGATCGCTTGTAGACCACCTACAAGAACGTTGAAGCGTTATTGGACAAACAAGTACAAAAGAAAACCGCAAAACTTGTCTTGAACTTGCCCGACTACCGTAATTGTCCCAATACACACCGTGCTTTGAGTTTCGGTCTTGCGTGCCACGTCAGAAAGTAAAAATCATCATCTTATTACATAAAGACGGGGTATTCGGCATTATTCACTTCAGATTGTGATCTCAATACATTGCGAAAGCATTCACACATATGCAAATAAAAATTGGGTTCGAAAAAAAACTGGGAGCGCTTCTTTCTGGAAATCTCATGCTCTTTAAGTGCCAAAAAATATAGGTTGTAAAATTCTACTCCAAAAATTCACACTCAAATACACACTGGGTATACACTATGTAGCGACATTATGAGATTTACATTGGTACCACACATAATATAATGCATCCCCACTCCGCAGAGACGATTTTCGATATTTTTATTTTCAGGTGGTATCTATTGGAAACCAACTATGATCACTGGGAGCACCACCTTGTAGATCGATGATAGAAGGTATAACTAGGAAGTCTTTGTCAAAGACTCCTCAAAATTTTGTCCACCACCCATGACAGGATCACTGAAAGGGCCGCGGGTTGAGGGCGAAGTCGAGGCCGAATTGTGTCTTTGCGCAAATAGACATACTTTTGTGCAAACATTAATGTGTCAATGAAAGTTTTATGTTGATCGTAGGAGGGATGTTACATTCCAAAAATTGCTCATGCCAAATCTAGTGAAACGGAACCCTTTTTAACCACCATACAAATGGCCCCGACAGTATATATTAAAACAATGCCGCCAGACATTGTTGGTCACAGCGCTATATACTTTCGTTGGCCTGAACTACGTAGTTGAGTCATAGCTTTCGACGCACTATTGTGACGTTCGTATCGCGCAAGTCGATTTTTACGGTCGTGATTACAGCTGCGGTTTACTGCGGTTTGCACATTTAAAGGGACAGGGGTTGTCAATTTGCTTTTGCGAGATTAAATTGTAGTTTCTAAATTTCTGAATTCTCAAAACTTTCAGGAGTTTTCATTTTTATTTGGTGAAAAATCAGACATGTCGTTCAAATGTTATGGTTGAGGGAGGGTACAGCATCACACAGAGAAAAACGATTGCTTATGTTTAGTATTGGTTTCAAGCAGCTACATTACTTCTTTTCATTGTTTGTCAACAGTAATATTTAGAGGAGAATTACAAAAATAAAATTAAATTTGGGGTTAAAAGTGACCATTTACAGATTGTTTTTTTATTTAAAAAAAATGTATTATTAATCGAATTGATAAATTTAGAAAAAAAACAAAATTGCAATAATTAGGTAATTTAATAATTGATTAATTAACAATTAAAACGGTTCTGGACCTTTTGGCTTATATCTTTTTTTGCCATTTTCGAAGGTTGCAAACTAGCCCCACTTTATCTCAAAACCGGTTTGACCTATTGACTTCAAATTTAGAACCAACCTAGTTTAGTGTACATAATATGATACTATGAGAGGATTTTGTATAAAACACTTTAGTTTTGAGTTACATTGATTTTTTGCCACCAGCAGCAAAAAATGGCGAGAGACGTTTGAACGGTTGCAAAACACGGAATCTAATTTTGGTAACCGCTCTCATAGGATCAAGATACTGGCCATAGTAATTGTTTAAGACACAAACTATGTTCAAATATCTTTTTATTTTTGATTTTTTTTTTCTTGATAAATGGGGGGGGGATGTCATTTTGAATTTTGATTTTCTTGGTGCGTGACTTGACCCTGCTAATAGCATACCAGAGGTCATATGATCCAAGACAATATATTGAAAAAGGCTATGATACGAACATTTGGTGTATCACCTGCTTGTATTATGTGCGTGATTGCACTAATCCTAATATGTATTGAAAGACGCCATGTCCCACCTTAAGCTGGGAAAGTTGACATCCAATTCCTTAGCACAAAGCCGGACGAAGTATACACGGAAGATTTACCACAGAAATAAAGAAAAACAAAACACACAAAATGTTTGCGACAAGGCATTGTGTTAGAGTACCCACTGAAATAATGAGACACTTCTTTAATTAAAAAATATTTCAAGATCATTTCCAAACTCACAGCTGTTTGAAAGTCTCATGTATTATGACAAAACCAGAATAAAAACAAAAGTTTTAAGCAGTGGCGTCACAACTTTGACAACTGATTTGGACTACATCCTGTGTACATTTGCGAAATTTCAGCTGGCAAATATGTTTTTCTAAAAATCTATTTTACATGTCATTTATGGAGAATGGGTCCAAGAGAGGGGGCTATAACATAAAAATCATTACCATGTGTAGGCCTATATGACAAGATTCCCAAAAGGATCTTTTCTGATTTTTTGCAGAGATAATAGCTCTTGCATGTCCCTACTTATATCAGTGTAAAATTGGTCACCACTGCGATTAAAATTGTTTTAAATAAGAGACAATTTGCAGGGGTCTCAAACAGCTGTGAACTAAACCACTTTGGTGGAGTTTTAAATTCACTCAAGGACAAAGTACCATGTACCAATCTCACCATCGAAACATGGCGTGAGTTGTGCGGGCGTATGAAATGTGGTACTAAATCCTTTAAATTCTTGCAAAAGTACATTAAATTCATTAAATTTCCGAAGCTTGAGAACTGAAAAACGGCAAGGTGCAAAAAAGGCTTGTATAGTGGTTTTTCCAACTTTCCAAATTCCTGCTGTCATACATAACCATATAACACCCCAGTATATTTGGTGCTTGCTTTCATTCAGAGACCCAGGTATAAGGGACATGAATTCTGTTGGACAGAAGAACATCAATGCTCAAACTCTGATGAAGTGTGTCTGTCAAGACAGTAATCAACAGGTAAGCAATCAGTTACCGCCGAGAGGGCGGTCAAAGGGGTAATTGACCCCAGTCCCGGGATCCTAGGGGCCGTAAAAAAAGTTCAGCCCTGCTGTGTGACAAAGTCAGATGGAGAAAGTGAGAGATGGGGATGGAGAGAGAGAGAGTGAGAGAGAAGCATGGCGGATACAGGGGGCCCCGTTTCCCCCTCATGCGACAAGATACCTACTTACATTGAGGAAAAAATACCATGTAATCACAAAATTCCTTCTTTTGCGCACGGTTAAAAATAAGTTTAGTGCAGGGCCTCGCTTGGTTTGAGAAATACACAGGAAAAAAAAAAGATTTTGCTTTATAAAACGGTTGGCCATGAATTATGAAAGTGGACTACTACCAATTTCAAATTGTTTCTATCAAATATACATGAGAAAATGTGTTTGGGAAAGTGAACATTGCAAGGGGTCCGAGCTTCGTGCTTGCACCCACCCCGGGCGAGTCATATAAACTCTCATGAACACTTTTTATATTATTATTAAAACAAAAATAAAACCATAAGCACTTATTTACTTTTTTAAAAACCGTTTATCTTACCTCTATCATTAAAAAGTGAAACACTTACAAATTTCTATTTGTTTCTAATCAAATTGTCATGAGAAATGTGGTTTGGAAAGTTGAACTTCAAGGCTTGACCGCCACGCTTCGCGTGGGCGGGGGACACCCCTCCCGCCCCCACCCCTGGCTGTTCCATAAACCAAAAAGTAATAATTCAAACAAAAAAACGCCATTAAAGGGATTTATTGGCAAGAATCTATCGGCACATAATGAAGTATCCCTAAATATGATGTACCAGATGGTTTTCATGGTTCATTGGAGTAGTACTGGTCAAGAAACACCAATTTTCATGCTTAACTTTCAAAGCAGTAGACGATTTAAACAAAGCTGCCATGTTTATTATTTACGCTTCGTGTTGCCACCAAGCCATGTTTAGTATTTCGCACAATTGAAAGATGATCGGTGGTTAGTCAAGTTTGAGCCTGTATGAAAGACATCGCATTTACTTTTAACATTGAATTAAAACACAGCTTTAATTTAACGTTTCCTTAAAAATTTAAATTTATCAAAAAATGGCATTACCTTTGTGCATAATTTTATAAAATGAGCCTGGTATTCTGGAAATTAGTTTTGAAATAAAATTAGGAACTCTACATCATACAAAGAAGCGCTACCGGTACATTGAAAAGTACGTAGATGCTGAACCGCGATTAGTGGGTTTCGAACACTGATCTCTATTACAATGGATTGGAAACGGGCTTCATAATTGAGGCACTGACGGCCATATTGGTCATCCAAAATAGAGCCCAAGCAGGTGGTGAAGAGCGGTCATTTACACAAAATTGTTCCCATTGAAATGTGGATAAGTGACATTACCAGGACTACAGAATCAAGCCACTTTAATTGAGCTATGTATTTGCGCGTATGGCGTGGCAGGTCTCTAAAACGTGCACCCGGATACAACTTTGTTAACAGGTGTCTCTGAATGCTTGTTTGGTAGGACAAGTTCCGCCCGTTGCTCCATTATCTAATATACTAATACTGTTGTGTAGCCAATCCATTGTATAGAGATCAGTGGTGACAGTGCGACTCCGATAAAACCTATAAATTTACGCGACACGGGGAAAAGGGATACTGTCTCCCTCTCCGTCCTCTCTCCCTACCTCTGTCTTTTTTCCAAATCTGGTGCCAAAAATATTTAAAAATGAGGGGGTACATATGGAACTCTGGCTGGCCACAATGAAACAAGCTCCTACATATGTGCATCTGTCTGTCTGTTTGTGGGATTGTCTAAAAAAAATCAAATTTTCTCAGTTCATCAAATAAAAAAGAAAATGCAGTTTAAATGGCAGCAAAATTAAATATGCGAAGCTTATGGAAAAGTTTTTGTTCTTTTTTTTTTTTTTGCCGTAGGAGCTTGGTCTATATGATGCATGTACTGTACTGCATTAAAAAGTTGCTGGTGTGTATCTGAAATAAACACCAGCATCATTTTCTTTCCTTTTTCAGTGATATACTACCCACCATTATGAGTGACTGCCCAACCGGATGTATTCAACACGCATGTTAGATACATAATTCAAACAAGTAACCCGCTCCACCAAAGGTAATCTTCATACACTCCCGGAATGAAAATCACATTTCCGTGAGTAAAAGCAAATCGGTAATAATGAAACTAGGTGCGGCAAAAATCTGGGAAGTTTTATTTTCAATGTGGTCATACGGTCCAGTTGTGTTTTGACTTATAGGCAGTACAGTACCTTTTGGACCTTTGGCCCCCATTCACCAACCGCAACGGCAGACGACACCGCGGCAGGGCCGCGATGTTTTTTTTTGGTAGGTGGGGTTCAATAGCATGTAGCGCCCTTACTATGTTCATGTAAATATATAGAATACCATGAAAAATTCCCTTGTTGGGGATACTTGTGGTATTTTATGGTTATCAGTCTCTCTCGGCAATGGCGCGAGTCGGCAAATAGAGGGCGAAAACTTAGGTAACCTCTTCCGTCAGCAGAGGATGCAGTTGGGATTAATCTCTATCAATATAGAGTCGCATAACTACAGACGGTAACGTCATCAATGCTGACAAGTCACATCTCAAAACCGGATGGTTGCGAGAAACGATGATCAGATGTCAAACATGTCATGTTTTTATGCTGATGGTACATGTTACCATGGTTACCGAGGTAAGCTTACGACGGCGCGGCATCGTTGGGCTGCGTGTAGCATTTGCGACCTTGCCACCGAAAAAAGTACTTCAAACAGAAAAAGGTTTACCACATGTAAAAAAAGGTTTACCAATAATAAACTTTCCAAATAATTTTAGTTAAAAGACGAAATAAATGGTTCATCACTGGTTCAAAGTACCAATGGTGCGTCAAATATTAGCGTAAAAATCGTCCCGAAGTTGGCACTCTTAAGTACGTAAATGCCACTTCTGCATGTTATCTGGTTATGGCTGATTGTGTGGACGTATAATGGCCTGGAGAGGTCAAATTGGTGTCAATTGTTCGAAGAATTACGTTTGTGAGGTTATGTCCACACAAATATAGTATGCACGTGGCTGGAAAAATGTGGCAAACCACCATGGATTGTTGTCAATCGATGCACGCTGACGTCGTTTGGCTGTAGCTGCTTACTGTGGCGCGTACGATTTTTTCCGCCGAGCGTCCGCCGTTGCGGAAAGACTGGTTTATATTGAGTTCAATGACTTTAATAGTTATGTATTAAGAGTTTTGAAATATGAGTCGGGTGTAGGGTGGTCATCCAAGAAGAAACCAGGTGACCTTTGAAAAAAAAATGAGGTTTAGGTGGATCTGTATTGTGGACCCCAATTTACATGTTGTGTAAGAAAATGACAATATGCTAGATGAGGCATTGCCTTATTTTCTCTTTGATGATTATTATTTCATTTTTCACAAGGTCCACATTGGGTACTGAATGTAGAAATGGAGTGGTTATGAAATCGGGAATATCCCTGAAAGCTTAAAGTGGATCATTATAGGTCAAATACGCTGGACCATGGTTTGGGAATGCAAATAAAAGCTAGTTCACTTTTCTCTCCATCCAAATAATGACACAGAATTTTCCCTTTTTGATGTAGCAATCATATGCGGGCACCCATGCATTTTGGATTTTTTGGATTATGAAATAGGTTACATCACTCATTTTATATGTAACAAATAATGAATGTTTATTATGCAATGTAAGAATATTTCAATGAGTTGAAAGATGGTGAAAATGTTCCATTCAACGAGGCATTAGCCAAGTTGAATGGAAACTGTTGTTTTGTGGACCAATAATAGCTGATTGAATGTTGGGGTTATTATGATGAACTACACTAGTTCACATCAGGCATAAGAACAATTGCATGCCATCCACTCATATTAATGATTAGTGAGTTACACTTGGGAGCCTGATGGTTGCCACAGTGGAGAATTGGGCTTATTATACTTTGTCCGGGCCTGAACTAAGGTGCATCATAGCTGTCACGCATTGTTAAACAGGCGATCTCGGTTAGCGGGAGCTGTAATTGCGTGTGTGATACACATGAACAATAGCTGTGTGAAAACTAGGGCATCACTCCTTAGTTCAGGCCCAGACGAAGTATAGCAATTTGATATCCAAATAATGGACAAAAGTGTAAAATGTTGCATGAAGTTTAAAAAAGGCAACTGAATAATTGAATTCATGAACTTTTTTCATAGTCTAACAGATTATCTTTTAATAGTTTTTGAAGGCACTCAATTTGTTTAAGGCATTTTTCTTTCTACTACAGCATAAAAATAGCTACAATTTGACAAAGATGGAGAGATTTTTTATTGGCCAATAAGCCGCCTTTAGCCTTACACATGCTGACTGAAAGAAATATAGAATATATATACTATATATATAATGTGCAATTACTTAAAAATGTTTAAAATGTGTATTGTCATAGCTTAGTTAGTATTCTCACTAGTGTAGGTTAACCTTTGCAGTTTTTCATGCTTTCACCTGCAGTGAGTGCAAATTACTTTTCAAAAATGTTTGGACTCAGGTAGTTCAAGTTAGGGAGGGTCCATTATCTATTTATGTTGAAGAGAGTGGAAATTAAAGGTGTCATTTCGTGATTCTATCTACATATTCTGTTTTTATTTATGGTTTTACTAGATTTGTCAAAAAAGCATATTCCCAAAATTTCAGTTGATACTGATCTTGCGGTTTGATGTCTGAGGAAATCTTGCATCACAGGTTCCCATATAGGCTACTGTACTGTAATTTCGTCCGTTTATGGGCAGAAAATACAAATTTGCGAATTTCTTATCTTATTCTTACGGATACAATTGAATTTGGCAAGTAAGATTTGGTACACATGCAATTACTAAGGCTAACGGTTCAGATGATATAAAAATCTCAACTTTTTTGGGGTAAGTCGGGGGGGGGGGGACGAGGCTGTGGATCACAAATGGGGCCCCCTTTAGGGGTTTAGAGAATATACTAGTGCCTTTAATCTGAACACTATAATCATCGAGGTCTTCTAGCTCAATGGTTAAAAACTGCAAACTGCAGTCTAGGAATATAAAGGTCAGTGCATATCTGGCCGAGTGCACTTTTTAGAGAAAGTTGTTCATGATAGTCTCTGTGGAAGATCAAAATAATTACACAAATGTCTGTGTATAATATTGAAATAAATGATGTTAACTTTTTTTGGCTTAATTTCCTGAAAATGTTCATTTTTTTTTTGTTTATCAGCCGCATTTTCATGAATTTCCAAAGATTTATTTTAATGCTTCAAATTATTGCTATGACAAAGTAGATAACTAGCGTCAAAACACTTTCGCATTTCACTCCTATAATTTGATTTTATTTGCGGACAATTTGACGTTTGGGAACTGGAACCAGAGTGGGTATACCTAAATTTGCAGGAAAATTGTGATCACTGTGGCATAGTGGCCCATTATCAAAGATATTTACCGGTGGTTGTATAGCAGCTTTGTTACCTTTACTGTAAACCAGGATATAAATAAAACCCAGCTGTAGTATGAATGCTATAGTCTTGGGTATGGGGTGTTGAAATGCCTTGATCAGTCACAAAAATATGAACAAAGTAATAGTTATATAGCCACACATATTATGTTGTTTAAAAAAAATTAAATCTATCTAGTTCTTTCAAACTGGCCTAGATAGAAGAAACTTACTAAAAATGGTCCCTGATCTTTGGTTAAGAAAATATTGCATCTCAAAATTTGTCCCGTCAGTCATGATTTGCCCCTTTTGTTCCCATCAGTCACAGAGCATAACAACTTCTTATTTTTGGGGATAAAGGGTTAAGATGTTTTCCCCCCCCCCCCCCGATTGAACAAAGAAACAAGAGTTCCATATGTACCCCGTAAGTTCTAGAGTAAACATTTTTTTTTTTTAATTTTGGGCCTTAGGGGTGGGGTTTTTATCGTTAGTTTAAGGTCTAAATAAAAAAAAGTATTGTTCTGTAGAAATTTAAAGGGGGGAGGGTCCAATGAACTCTTTCCAGAGATGATATTCTTCAAGTTGATATTTTAGGGATTTCAATACATGTTACAGAGTGGTTCTCACAATCAACACGAGCATCCAGGGCGGCGTATTGTTATCCGGCTGAGGGCGGGATTTAGACGCTCTCCGAGCGGGATAAAAATGCGGACGCATCGGATGATCCCAGAGTTGTTGATTCGTGATGAACCACTATGTAACATGTTTGAATCCCTGCAACAAAAAAATCTGTATGGAAATTTATTAATATCGTGTATGAACATAATTATTCGCACTTTTATAAACACTAAAATGTTCAACTTCCCAGTTCGGCAAAAGCTTCCTAGACTAATATTTTTTTTTAAATCTCAAGCAAAACGAGAGTTTTGGTTTGTTTGTGTTGCTTTCCAGTTTGCACCTGGTGTAATTGCGCGTACTCAGAGAGTTCTAAACGTTGAGACAGCGCAGCGACTTAAGCGTACCGCGTAAACACACTTCCGTGAACACTTGCGCCGGACGTGACGCGTTATTTTGCATATCAACTGTGGGTTGTTAACGAATCAACAACGGTCGTTCAACTGTACAAGGAGATACGGTGAGTTGTTGAACATTAGGGAACAATTACAAAAAGTACAAATATGCTGGTCTACCCCTGGTAATTTTGGACAGTTTTACCATGTACTATCAAATGGGAAAATTCCAAGTGATAAGTTCTTAGTGTTTTGCTTGAGATTATATTCTTTGAAAATCAGTAAACATCTTGAAAATCAGACTTCAATTTAATAATAGCCAATGTAATTAAGTTAACTGCACCTCTCGATTTTATGGTTCGTATGCAAGCATACCCAGGCTCTGGCAGTTGACAGCCAAGAAATCCCAAATTTGTAAGGCAAAAGACGAAAGGTCCGTACCTACTTCACTGCATTGCAGTGCAGCTGCTGCAATGCAGTGCCTACCAAAAATCGTACTGCATCACTTGCCGTACCGTTGCAGTATTGCAAGCAATGACACAGTTACTGCTAACAAAAATTAAAATTATTTTAACTGGCGATGCAGAAAGATGGCAGTGGGTACGTCCAGTGGTGCAGTATGCCATTTCCTGCAATGCCTCGCAAGTTTACTGCAAGTACTGCAACCCGTGACCGGTTGACCTGCAAAGTAAATTGATTAGGAGTGCAGCGGAAGTGATGGAACATTGCCGTAAATGTATGCACAGCCATGCCGTGCAGGGGAGGTATGAACGGACATTAACAATAAATGTACTTGTATAAGGCCAAAAAAAAGAAAACAATTTTGATGTTTTGAATTGTTTTGAAATGTGAAAAAATGCAAATGTGGAAAAGTGCTTTTTTTTTTAGACAAATGCAATGCGAAAGCAGATTTTTAAATATTAATGAATTTTTGCCCACTTTTTTCATGGATTTTTTTCTGAAAATAAAATAAGTGAGCAAAAACCTAAAAAAAAAATAATGCACTAAAACCGACCCAATTTTAAACAAAATTGCATGCGGTCTTCTGAGACAACTTTTTTTTCCTGGGCCTAAATGATGACAAGCAGTTGCTTGCAGTTGACACACAGATCACCAACTAATTGTGACCCTTGTTTGACCACCTAACTTGATAATTTTTGCAAAGAAATACAAGGTTTATTTTGTATTGTGATTAATGAGATATGTATGTAGATGATAGTAGATATTTTATTTCAGAGGCTGATTTTTAATTTCATTGAAATATATTTGATACAAATTAAAAATATCTTGTAAAATATTAACATGTAATTCATAGCGTTGTTTTCATGTGGTTTATTGTCTAAGGTTTCTTTCCCAATACACCAGGGTTTACAACCTTTATTCCCCTCAACCCATTTAAATGATCATCATGGGTGAACCCCAAACCCTTTACAACATTCCCTCCCCCCATGCTTGTTAATACACTGCAAAAAACTAGGGTGTTTAAAATTAACACCGGGGGGTGTTCTAGGGAGGACCACACTTTGGTGTTATTTTAACACCCTATTGTGTTGATTTAACACTATTTGGTGTTAAATAACATGCTTTTGGTTGTTTTTGTTTTGTTTAACACCAATAGGTGTTAAAATACACCAAAGGGTTGAATTTTGACACCTTCTTGGTGTGGTCCTCAAGACACAGACAGTGTTAATTTTAACACCCTAGTTGCAAGAAGTGTAGGTTGGCCCCCAAATCTACAATCAATGTTCCTCACATTGTAGGCCGATTTAAATGACAGGGTAAATGACAGGAGCACCTTTGCTTTTATGAAATCATGGTACCTTTTCAAATGAAAATGAGATTGTTTAAAAGGTAGCTTCCGACCCCTGGGGAAATGCTGAAATACACTCTAGGAAAAAAGATGCACCATAGAACCATTTGTTGTCCCATATGTAGCACCCAACAGTTCATAGAACCTTACGAGAGCGGGAGCAAGGACTTGGGTCAAACATCATCTTCATGTCCCACTACATCTTCAGCTTTGCACACCTTGGTAGGTTTAGTATGGACCTCTACATCATGCAAGATAGTTAGGTGGTGTCAATCAAAATTGTGGGGTCACTTTTCAATAGGGGCCCAATTTAAGTGTACACAGGGGTCAAACCTTAAAGTACTCAATTCATGTTGAAATGTATGTCCTTATTGTCCGTTTCTAGTCACAAGGATTACAAAAATGTATAGTTTGTACCATTATGACCCACTGTGATTTTAGAGTTATTGGGTTTAAAAAGGCTCCTAAAAGTGAACAAAAAAAACAATCACTTTCCTTTTGTACAGGGGTTCAAAATCAGAAGTTGCTCCAATTTGGTAAAAAAATAATGAAACAAATTGTTCATTCTAGCTTAATGTGTCAAAGGCCATTATGAATTTTGTGAAATGAAACAAACAAACGAAACAGATTTTTAAGGTGGGGAAGAGGGTATATTTTAGGAAAATTTTTAAACACTAGGAAGATGCAAATGTTGATTGCAACTAATGTTACGTGACCAAAAAACGTGTGAAAAGGGATGTTTTTAGCACTTTTTAAATTTATTTAAATTCAAATTGTACAAAGAAAATCTGTGTGCCAAAATATCACCTCCATATAGACTGATACGTTGCCGAAAAGATTCATAAGGATAAAATAACTACCTCAACTGTACACCATGCAAAAACAATCGTTAAATGAAAGATAGTGACAAAGAAGAAGCATTGCACAAGTGTGAAAACATCAAATACTGTTCGTGGAAATCTACCACAAAAAGCTGTTTCGCAAAATATCACCTCATATATAGGACCTGATTATTTTGCGAAAAGATTTCATACGGACTAAATAACTACATCAACGGTACTCTCGTGTAAACAATCGTTTAAATGAAAGGATATTTACGAAGAAGAAGCATTGCACAGTCAAAACATCAAATATGTTTCAGTGGAAAATCACCAAAAAAAATCTGGTTCGCAAAATATCACCTCCTATATAAGTACCCGATATTATTTTGCGAAACAGATTTCATAGGAACTAAATAATTACATCACTGTACCCTCATGAAACAATATTTAAGGAAAGGTATTTGACGAGGAAGCATTGCACAAGTCAAACCATCAAATATTTCAGTGGAGAGCGTACCATACAAAATCGTTTAGCAAAAATATCACCTGCGTATATAGGACCTGATATTTTGCCGGAAAAAGATTTCATATAAGCAATAACTAAACTACATCCAACTGTACCACCATGCAAACGTTTTAAATGGAAAGGGATAGGTGACAAAGAAGACGCATTGCACAATTCAAATACATCAATATTACAGTGGAAATCTACCAACAAAATCTGTTTCGCACAAAATATCACCTCTATATAGTACCCGATATTGCGAAACGATTTCATAAGGACTAAATAACTACAACTGTACCCTCATGCAAACATATTTAAATGAAAGGTATATTTGAAAGAGGAGAACACTAGGAAAGAGCAAATGTGATTGCAACTAATGTCATGTTGACTCAAAAACTTAGTGAAAGTATTTCAGAAGAATCTTACAGTTTATTTAAATTCAAATTGTACAAAGAAAAAATCTGTTTTGCAAAATATCACTCGATATAGGACCTGATTACTTTGCCCCGAAACAGAGTTCATAAGGACTAAATAACTACCTCAACTGTACCACCATGCAAAAACAATCGTTTAAATGAAAGATAGTAGTGGAAAAAGAAGAAGCATTGCACAAGTGAAAACATCAATATTTCAGTGGAAATCTACCAAACAAAATACTGTGCGCAAAATATCACTCCTATAGGACCTGATATTTTGCCAAAAGATTTCTAAGGACTAAATAATTAAATAATGTCCCTCGTTGTAAACAATCGTTTAATATGAAGGTATTTGCCGGAAGGAAAAGAAAGAAGCATTGCACAAGTAAAACATCAAATATTTCGGTGGAAATCTACCAACAAAATCTGTTTCTGAATAATCTCACCTCCTATATAGGACTGATATTTTGCGAAACAGATTTCAAGGCTAAATAAGTACATCAATGTACCCTCGTGTAAACAACGTTTAAATGAAAGGTATTTGACGAAGAAGAGCATTGCCCAAGTCAAAACAATCAAAATTTCAGTGAAATCTACCAACAAAATTGTTCGCAAAATATCACCTCCTATATAGTACCCGATATTTGCGAAACAGATTTCATAAGGACTAATATAATACATCAACTGTACCCTCATGCAAAACAATGCTTTATGAAAGGTATTGACGAGGGAGAACGCATTGTTACACAAGTCCAAAACATCAAATATTTCCGTGGAGAGCTACCAACAAAATCTGTTTCGCAAAATATCACTGCCTATATAGGGCCTGATATTTGGAAACAGAATTCATAAGCAATTACAATAATACATCAACTGTCTACCACCATGCAAAACGTGTAAATGAAAGGTAGTGACAAAGAAGAAGCATTGAACAAGTCAAAACATCAAAATTTCAGTGGAATCTACCAACAAAAATTGTTTGCAAATATCACCTCTTATTTGCGAAACAGATTTTGTTGGTAGATTCCACTCAATTGATTTGATGTTTGAATTGTGCAATGCTTCTTCTCAAAGTACCTTTCATTTAAACGATTGTCTGCATGAGGGTACATTGATGTAGTTATATTTAGTGCTTATGAAATCTTTCGTGCAAAATATCAGTCCTATATAGCATGATATTTTGCGAAACAGATTTTGTTGGTTCACTGGCTAGCTCTCCACTGAAATATTTGATGTTTTTCACTTGTGCAATGCTTCTTCCTCCTCGCAAATACCTTTCATTTAATGATTGTTTGGCATAAGGGTACAGTTGATGTAGTTTTTTTTTTTTTTTTTTTTTTTTTTTTAAAAAGTGAAATTTAATGCCTATAGACCGTATTCAATAGCCAGCCATGTTGGTGGATATATAGACG
Organism: Ophioderma brevispina; assembly: GCA_023653785.1. Taxonomy (NCBI): domain Eukaryota; kingdom Metazoa; phylum Echinodermata; class Ophiuroidea; order Amphilepidida; family Ophiodermatidae; genus Ophioderma; species Ophioderma brevispina. The sequence continues at coordinate 28,723 of JAMKCH010008108.1, forward strand.
CATTTCCAGTATACAATACATTTCAGCTGTCATGATCCCCTGTCCAATCGCTAAACAAACATGGATCGATTGACAGCTAAATGAATTGTAGTCCTGGGATGTATGCATCTTGTCCCCAACATGTCTGGTGGCTGACTGGCAATTGAATACGGTCTATATAGGAGGTGATATTTTTTTGGCGACAAACAGATTTTTTCTTTGTACAATTTGAATTTAAATAACTGTATGATTCTTCTGAATCCTTTCACTAAGTTTTTGGAGTCAACATGATATTAGTTTTGCCATCACATATTCATCTTCTAGTGTTACAAAAATTTTCCTAAATTTACCCCTCTTCCCACCTTAAAAATCTGTTTCGTTTTGTTTCGTTGCGCAAAATATCATAAGGCCGTGTCAAAATAAGTATGGTTGTAGCATCTGCAATTCATAGTTATCATGCTATGTTACAAAAAGTCGGGGCCAAATAATTCCATTGCATTGACCTTCTTTGACCGTTATCTTGAAGTACAAACATTTAACATACTCAAAACTATGACTTGTTTTTTGGGAGTCCTCATTCCTCAGGCCAATAATTTGCAAAATCATTTAAAGTATAATCAAACTAACTTTCAATGTTGACCCCTGTACAAATTGAGTTTGATGACCTTTTTGTTCACTTTATAGCCATATGTACCCAATAACTCTAAAACCAATGGTCATAAGATGGTAACAAACTATACATTTTTTGGAATCCTTGTGACTAGACGGGACCAATACATACATTTCCAACATGCATTGGAGTAATTTAAAGTTTGACCCCTGTGCAAACTTAAATTGGGCCCCTATTGAAAAATTGACACCACAATTTGACACCACTAACTTACCTTGCATTGATGTAGAAGGTACATACTAACTACAAAAGGTGTCAAACCTTAGATGTAGTGGGCATGAACGAACCTCCCTAAATAGGACCTATGATATTCTGCTTCTGCTCTATACATGTTTAAAAACCCGTCTTAGGGCCCTTTATTTGCATGTGCCATGTATTGTGAAGATGTTTTAACACTTGTTGTTTCTTAAATATTGCGTTTGTTTTCCTCTTGGCCCTTCTATCTGTTCACAAAAAACTCAGTTTTAGGTTTGGCAAAGAACAATTTTCTTCACACAGAACCCTTTAAGCTTCGAGAAAGAACCCTAATGAAGTCTATTACAACTAAAGAAAGGCCCCGAGGTCTATTTAAAATTAAATCTTGTGAAGGTTCTCTTTAGAACCTTAAAGGTCCAGGCCCGATCGCTAATAGCCAGCCGCATCCCCAGAACCCCAGATTTTTACCGGAATGGTCAACATTTTGTGGTAATCAGAAGAAAGCTACTATTTTCTTATTTACCTTTTGACATTCTTAGGGCCAAAGGATGTTTGGTTTGTAAGTTATAGCGAAAATGTGCTCCATTTTGGTCGACGCAAATATTAATTTTACACATTACTCTATGAGGGCTTACAAAATACATTTTTAGCTCTCACAGTCAAAACGGATGCAATATGTCGCGAAACTTACAGATGGGCTTTTGGGGTGAAGGCCTATCTAATCAATATGAAACTTCATATTCTTAAAATCGGCACCCCCCTTTAAGTGGAGCGACAGGACAAAGGTTTCTTAGGTGCACCTTTTTGTTTAGACTAATTTCTAGAATGATGAAATCACTGCCGTGTTTTTTGTTGAAAGTTGTGTGTTAAATATTGGAATATAAGTTGGGGGTCCGTTTAACTCCTTTGAGAGTGTGTGTTCCAAGTGTGTTTTAGGAACCCCGCTAGATTTACCCAAAAGTTTGTTTTTGACTTTTTAAGCATAATTATAAACCATTAAATTCTTCTATTGTTGTTTTAAAATCTTAGCCTCCCAAAAATGTATTTCTTTCAAAAATGTGGAGCAAAAACTGCCATTTTTCAAGGTAACCATACGTATTAGTAATCTATAGGGCACTGCAGTGTGGTACACTTATTACTCTGTAATCGAAACAACAGATGTTCCTATAAAAACTTGTTGGTAATATTAGGCTCTCATATCAAGTAAATGATTTGATGTGGCCTTAAAATCATAACAGGCATACTTTTTGAAAACCCCTATCAGTATTGTTTGATATGTTTAATTCCTCAGAATCTAATCTCTTGGTTAATTGTGAAATCCGATAGCTATTTTTTAAAACTCTGAAAGCTAGATTTAGGAGGTATGGCCATCCCCCGCCGATGGTTGATGGGCAATGGTATAAGCGCCACCATCTTGGTAAGATCCATCTCTTTACAGAGTAAGTCGAGAACCGCGAAATTTTGTAAACAAAAACTGTCCAGTCTCCGAACGGGCTTGCTAAATTGGGAAGGTGCTCGCAATCACATTGGGCATCACGAGATAATGCAGTTTGATTTTGAAATTCATTGAGAACAGATCATATTAATAAGGGCAACTGTAATTTGAATTAATCGTAACTGGAATCACCAATGAGACAATTTTACCTGGCTGTAAGAAATTAATGAAACCATAAGGACAACATTAAAGTGACAGGAGGAGATGTTTTTTAGGATACGG